>JASPKZ010007743.1:580000-588115 GCA_030220185.1 Diploptera punctata
CTGTCTGCCTATCTGTCTGCCTATCTGTCTGCCTATCTGTCTGCCTATCTGTCTGCCTATCTGTCTGCCTATCTGTCTGCCTATCTGTCTGCCTATCTGTCTGCCTATCTGTCTGCCTATCTGTCTGCCTATCTGTCTGCCTATCTGTCTGCCTATCTGTCTGCCTATCTGTCTGCCTATCTGTCTGCCTATCTGTCTGCCTATCTGTCTGCCTATCTGTCTGCCTATCTGTCTGCCTATCTGTCTGCCTATCTGTCTGCCTATCTGTCTGCCTATCTGTCTGCCTATCTGTCTGCCTATCGTCTGCCTATCTGTCTGCCTATCTGTCTGCCTATCTGTCTGCCTATCTGTCTGCCTATCTGTCTGCCTATCTGTCTGCCTATCTGTCTGCCTATCTGTCTGCCTATCTGTCTGCCTATCTGTCTGCCTATCTGTCTGCCTATCTGTCTGCCTATCTGTCTGCCTATCTGTCTGCCTATCTGTCTGCCTATCTGTCTGCCTATCTGTCTGCCTATCTGTCTGCCTATCTGTCTGCCTATCTGTCTGCCTATCTGTCTGCCTATCTGTCTGCCTATCTGTCTGCCTATCTGTCTGCCTATCTGTCTGCCTATCTGTCTGCCTATCTGTCTGCCTATCTGTCTGCCTATCTGTCTGCCTATCTGTCTGCCTATCTGTCTGCCTATCTGTCTGCCTATCTGTCTGCCTATCTGTCTGCCTATCTGTCTGCCTATCTGTCTGCCTATCTGTCTGCCTATCTGTCTGCCTATCTGTCTGCCTATCTGTCTGCCTATCTGTCTGCCTATCTGTCTGCCTATCTGTCTGCCTATCTGTCTGCCTATCTGTCTGCCTATCTGTCTGCCTATCTGTCTGCCTATCTGTCTGCCTATCTGTCTGCCTATCTGTCTGCCTATCTGTCTGCCTATCTGTCTGCCTATCTGTCTGCCTATCTGTCTGCCTATCTGTCTGCCTATCTGTCTGCCTATCTGTCTGCCTATCTGTCTGCCTATCTGTCTGCCTATCTGTCTGCCTATCTGTCTGCCTATCTGTCTGCCTATCTGTCTGCCTATCTGTCTGCCTATCTGTCTGCCTATCTGTCTGCCTATCTGTCTGCCTATCTGTCTGCCTATCTGTCTGCCTATCTGTCTGCCTATCTGTCTGCCTATCTGTCTGCCTATCTGCCTGCCTATCTGCCTGCCTATCTGCCTGCCTATCTGCCTGCCTATCTGCCTGCCTATCTGCTGCCTATCTGCCTGCCTACTGCCTGCCTATCTGCCTGCCTATCTGCCTGCCTATCTGCTGCCTATCTGTCTGCCTATCTGTCTGCCTATCTGTCTGCCTATCTGTCTGCCTATCTGTCTGCCTATCTGCCTGCCTATCTGCCTGCCTATCTGCCTGCCTATCTGCCTGCCTATCTGCCTGCCTATCTGCCTGCCTATCTGCCTGCCTATCTGCCTGCCTATCTGCCTGCCTATCTGCCTGCCTATCTGCCTGCCTATCTGCCTGCCTATCTGCCTGCCTACCTGCCTGCCTACCTGCCTGCCTACCTGCCTGCCTACCTGCCTGCCTACCTGCCTGCCTACCTGCCTGCCTACCTGCCTGCCTACCTGCCTGCCTACCTGCCTGCCCTACCTGCCTGCCTGCCTGCCTCCTGTCCTGCCTCCCTGCCTGCCTACCTGCCTGCCTACCTGCCTGCCTACCTGCCCTGCCTACCTGCCTGCCTACCTGCCTGCCTACCTGCCTGCCTGCCTACCTGCCTGCCTACCTGCCTGCCTACCTGCCTGCCTACCTGCCTGCCTACCTGCCTGCCTACCTGCCTGCCTACCTGCCTGCCTACCTGCCTGCCTACCTGCCTGCCTACCTGCCTGCCTACCTGCCTGCCTACCTGCCGGCCTACCTGCCTGCCTACCTGCCTGCCTACCTGCCTGCCTACCTGCCTGCCTACCTGCCTGCCTACCTGCCTGCCTACCTGCCTGCCTACCTTGCCTTCCTACCTGCCTGCCTACCTGCCTCCACCTGCCTTCCTACCATCCTGCCTACCTGCCTGCCTACCCTGCCTGGCCTACCTGCCCTGCCTACCTGCCTGCTACCTGCCTGCCTACCTGCCTGCCTACCTGCCTGCCTACCTGCCTGCCTACCTGCCTGCCTACCTGCCTCCCTACCTGCCTGCCTACCTACCTACCTACCTACCTACCTACCTATCTACCTATATACCTATATACCTATCTATCTATCTGTATATATATATATCTATCTATCTGTATATATATCTGTCTATCTATCTATGTGTACATATATCTGTCTATCTATCTATGTGTACATATATCTGTCTATCTATCTATGTGTACATATATATGTCTATCTATCTATCTGTACATATATATGTCTATCTATCTATCTCTATACATATATATCTATCTCTATCTATCTCTATACATATATATCTATCTCTATCTATCTCTATAACATATATATCTATCTCTATCTATCTCTATACATATATATCTATCTCTATCCTATCTCTATACATATATATCTATCTATATATATAGCTATCTATACATATAATCTATCTATATATATATATCTATCTATATATATCTATCTTACATATATATCTATCTATATATATCTATCTATACATATATATCTATCTATATATATCTATCTATACATATATATCTAATCTATATATATATCTATCTATACTATATATCTATCTATATATATATCTATCTATACATATATATACTATCTATATATATATCTATCTATAATATATATCTATCTATATATATATCTATCTATACATATATATCTATCTAGTATATATCCTATCTATACATATATATCTATCTATAATATATATCTATCTATACATATATATATATATATCTATCTATCTATCATCTATCTATCTATATATACATATATATCCTATCTATATATATATATATATCTATCTATCTATATCTATATATCTATCTATATATATATATAATATATATCCTATCTATCTATATCTAGATATATCTGATATATCTACATATCTAGATATCTATTCTACATATCTATCTATCTATGCTATATATATGGGCGATATATCCTATATACCTAACTATCTATATATCTATCGATCTATCATTATATATCTACCTAACTATCTGTCCTATCTATCTATTCTACATACCTAATCTATCTATCTATCTATCTATCTATCTAATCTTTCAACGCAAAATCTTTACAACGTTTTTTCAATCCACTTAAAATAATTGGATCGATTTGAAATTTTGTATACTTGTAAAGGACCCGTGACAAAAACAATAATTTCATATTTATTTTCTAAAATCCTGGCCAGAATCATCAGAAAATCAAAAAAAGTGTCTTAGTATTTATGTAACGGAATCTTTGAACACGATTTTCACCCACTTAAAGACATTGGATCGATTTGAAACTTGTATACTTGTAAAGGACTCGTGGCACTACAATAATTTCATATTTTATTTCTAAATTCTTGGCCAGAATCATCAGAAAATCAAAAAAATTGAAACTGATATAATAGGTTACGGACATGTCGACTTTTTAGTCAATCGTTGTAAGAGCTCAGTTGGTAGAGCGGTGAACTAGTGGTATATAATATCAGTAATCCATAGGTCGCTGGTTCGAATCCGGCTGGGGAGGACTTTTTTAGAAGAGTATTACTTTTAGCTCATACTACATTAGTATGGAATTTAAAGATATTTACATTTTTATCTTATTCTGTAAAATATTAAAACTAAAAAATAAACAGTAAATAATAGTTTTAAAAAACTAAAACAGCACGCTTTATTAGAAAACCGAACTCAAAAATGAAAAATAATTTTAATTTCCAACACGCTTGGGATACATTTAAAGTGGTCAACAAAAAATCATCTCCAACACATATAGAATAAAACTAGAGTTATCAACAAAAAGAAAATAATGTTACCATCAAAAGCGTGGGGTGCTTTTTATGATTTTTACGTTTTCTTCTTAGAGACTTTACTTTTACCAATATCTGTTTATTATCAAATATATTAATTGATATAGAGCACCCCACGCTTTTGATGGTAAGATTATTTTCTTTTTGTTGACTATTTAACTCATGCCCCAAATGGGAGTCAATGACCAATCACGTTTCAATGATTTCTGTTTTACAACCAATCAGAATCGTGTTTCACACCAATATTTATCAGTGTTTGATTACCATATTAAAGAAAGCTCCTCCTTACAATATTGCGTTCCTTTGGCAATAAATAGTATGATCTGGTTGCGTGCAGTGATAAAAAATGAAGCATGTAGAAGCGTACCTATCGTTTCTCATTTGTTTTCAAACATCGCCGTTTACATTAAATATATAAATATTTTAAAAATACTATAGTTAAATAATGATTTGTGAGTAAACAGCTTAATTTTATTCGTTAAATAGTCCTAACAAATGCCACTCTTTGATTTCCAAATTCTGTAGATAAATTCACTCCTCACTTCGTGAGTCGTGAATTTATCGATAATTTGGAAATCACTCGTGGCATACTTATGATAATTCTAGTTTTATTCTATATGTGTTGGAGATGATTTTTTTGTTGACCACTTTAAATTTATCCCAAGCGTGTTGGAAATTAAAATTATTTTTCATTTTTGAGTTCGGTTTTCTAATAAAGCGTGCTGTTTTAGTTTTTTAAAACTATTATTTATTTTAATGTAATTTATCCCATTACTAAGTGATACTTGTAACATTTATGTCCGGAAAATTACCATCGTGAAAGTATTTTAATGTAATGTGTAATTTACTATTGTAAATATGTTTTTTCTGTCAGCCATTTTGAATTTAGATAGAAGAAGTATTTTTTTTTTACGTATGTAAACACATTTAAAAAGCAACGAACCTAAATCCTAACTAATCTAATTCGGCGCACTCCTATTCAATTACTCTAACCAAGGGTGAATGCCATCAAACGCCCCCTTTTTTTTTTACTCGGTTAAATATGTACATTTTTTTGTGTTTTACGCGGTTAAATTCGGACATAAATCAGTTATTATCGACGGAGAAGTCGTGTTATCGACAGAGCCTTGGGTTATAATGTTGTTATCGCTGATTCATAGAATAACTGTTATTCCAAACTGTGAATAACAGTTGTAATCTAGTGGTCATGGCAGGAAATAGTCCCATTTTTTTCTCCATATTTACTAGTAAAATGAGGTATGGAAATTAAATTCCGGCACTAAATATTTTAAATATATTTTATTTATATACAGAATTTTAATGTTTACACATCTTTCTGTGCCTAAAGTTTTATTTTTCTTCTCCACTCGTCTCTCTCCATCCAATCCATGTCCTCCAGTCCTCTTGCTCTCATTCCAGTTCTTATTTCCTGCATCCACGAGTTTCGCGGTCTTCCTCTCCTCCTTCTTCCAGGTGGACACCATTCCAATGTTTTCCTGAGTAATCTTTCTTCTTGCATTCGTCGAACGTGCCCATTCCAATTTCATTGCTTATATATAATCTACTATTGAATAACCAATATTCACTTTTTCTCTTATGACAGTATTTCTTATTTTGTCTAATTTTGAACATCTTGCTGCTCTCCTCAAGAAATTCACTTCCATCGACTTTAAATATATCATTTTATAATTATTTATTGCATTAAGGGCCGGTTTCACCAACAGAGGTAATTGTATTACGCCAGTTTCCCCGTGTATAATGCATATCATAAACAGTTACCTCTGTTAGTGAAACCGACCGTAAGGGGTGTTTAAGTGCGTGATTAAATATGGTGCTAGCTTCCACGCGCTAAAAATATGAATTCTAGTTATAAATAGCATGTGCTATATATAATTTATGATGCAAATCTAAAAGTGATATAATCTTGTTAACATTAAATTAATTATTGCCAAATCATGTTTGCGCCAGAGGAAGAAGTGGTTTATCGGGAGATAACATACAATGATCATGTTGATATACATATACAAATTTCACTATACTTTATCAATTGCTAATGTAATCTAAATATTTAGATAAAATATACAGTCGTCACAGATTGCGCCATGTTTGTACCAGTGGGTACCATGCTGGCGTCTGGGTCAGAGATTTACCTGCCAGTCTGATGCATTTTTTAGAGTAACAAATTGAAGAAGAATTGAAACGCATTCCGCAGAAAGGATCCAAGAACCACATAATAAAACTGAGAAAAATGTAGTTAAAGTTAAATGCATTAGAAATCACGGACATACACTCTGGATTCATTTTTCGTAGTTTAGAAAATTTCCCCTAAATTTTGACATTTTTGAGGAAAGCACCTAGATAATTAGCCTTGGAAAAAAATAACTCGATTTTCAAATTTTTTATTTTAACCTGATTTTTGCATTATAAATCTCTGACTAGCCCTCTAGATTGTATTTTTGCAGTTTTGGATATTTTAGAAATTATGTCATATTTCGGAATAAATCCAAGGATATAGCCTCGGGAAAAAATAACTCGATTTTCAAATTTTTTATTTTAACCTGATGTTTCGCATTATGAATCTCTGACTAGCCCTCTAGATTGTTTTTTTTTTGCAGTTTTCGATATTTTTTAAATTATGTATTTTTTGAGAAAAAATCCAAGGTTATAGCCTTGGAAAAAAATAACTCGATTTTCAAGTTGTTTATTTTAACCGGATTCTTTGCATTATAAATCCCTGACTAGCCCTCTAGATTGTATTTTTTTTGTTTTCGATATTTTAGAAATTATGTAATTTTTGAGAAAAAAATAACTCGATTTTCAAAATTTTGATTTTAACCGGATTTTTTGCATTATAAATCTCTGACTAGCCCTCTAGATTGTATTTTTGCAGTTTTCGATATTTTTGAAATTATGTCATATTGGGAAAAAAATCCAAGATTATAGCCTTGGAAAAAATAACTCGATTTTCAAATTTTTGATTCTAACCGGATTTTTTGCATTATAAATCTCTGACTAGCCCTCTAGATTGTACTTTTGCAGTTTTCTATATTTTTGAAATTATATCATATTTGAAAATAAATCTAAGGATAAAGCCTTGGGAAAAAATAACTCGATTTTCAAATTTTTGATTTTAACCGAATTTTTTGCATTATAAATCTCTGACTAGCCCTCTAGATTGTATTTGTGCAGTTTTCGATATTTTTGAAATTATGTGATTTTTGAGAAAAAATCCAAGGTTATATATAGCCTTGGAAAAAAATAACTCTATTTTCAAATTTTTTATTTTAACGGGATTTTTTGCATTATAAATCTCTGACCAGCCCTCTAGATTGTATTTTTGCAGTTTTCGATATTTTTGAAATTATGTAATTTTTGAGAAAAAATCCAACTTTGGAAAAAAATAACTCGATTTTCAAATTTTTTATTTTAACCTGATGTTTTGCATTATGAATCTCTGACTAGCCCTCTAGATTGTTTTTTTGCAGTTTTCGATATTTTTTAAATTATGTATTTTTTGAGAAAAAATCCAAGGTTATAGCCTTGGAAAAAACTAACTCGATTTTCAAGTTCTTTATTTTAACCGGATTCTTTGCATTATAAATCCCTGACTAGCCCTCTAGATTGTATTTTTTTTTGTTTTCGATATTTTTGAAATTATGTAATTTTTGAGAAAAAAATAACTCGATTTTCAAATTTTTGATTTTAACAGGATTTTTTGCATTATAAATCTCTGACTAGCCCTCTAGTTTGTATTTTTGTAGTTTTCGATATTTTTGAAATTATGTAATTTTTGAGAAAAAATCCAAGGTTAGCCTTGGAAAAAAATAACTCGATTTTCAAAATTTTGATTTTAACCGGATTTTTTGCATTATAAATCTCTGACTAGCCCTCTAGATTGTATTTTTGCAGTTTTCGATATTTTTGAAATTATGTAATTTTTGAGAAAAAATCCAAGGTTATATATAGCCTTGGATAAAAATAACTCGATTTTCAAATTTTTTATTTTAAACCAAAACCTATTTTTGCAATTATATCTCTGACTAAGCCTCTATATTTGTTTTTTGCAGTTTGGATAATTTTAGAAATTATGTCATATTTCGGGATATAAAATCCAAGGATAATAGCCTTGGGAAAAAAATAACTCGAGTTTCAAACTT
>JASPKZ010007744.1:0-107500 GCA_030220185.1 Diploptera punctata
CACACATACACACATACACACATACACACATACACACAGACACACAACACACATACACACTACACACATAACCACATACCACATACCCAACAATCCAACCATACACACCTACACACATACACCATACCACTACAACACATAAACCACTACACACATACACACATACACACATACACACATACACACATACACACATACACACATACACACATACACACATACACACATACACACATACACACATACCCACATACACACATACACCACATACACACATACACACAACACACACACACTACACACATACACATACACACATACACACATACACACATACACACATACACACATACACACATACACACATACACACATACACACATACACACATACACACAACCATACACACATACACACATACACACATAACACACATACACACATACACACATACACACATACACACATACACACATACACACATACACACATACACACATACACACATACACACATACACACATACACACATACACACATACACACATACACACATACACACATACACACATACACACATACACACATACACACATACACACATACCACACATACACACATACACACATACACACATACACACATACACACATACACACATACACACATACACACATACACACATACACACATACAACACATACACACATACACACATACACACATACACACATACACACATACACACACATACACACATACACACATACACACATACACACATACACACATACACACATACACACATACACCCATACACACATACACACATACACACATACACACATACACACATACACACATACACACATACACACATACACACATACACACATACACACATACACACATACACACATACACACATACACACATACACACATACACACATACACACAACCACATCACATACACACATACACACATACACACATACACACATACACACATACACACATACACACATACACACATACACACATACACACATACACACATACACACATACACACATACACACATACACACATACACACATACACACATACACACATACACACATACACACATACACACATACACACATACACACATACACACATACACACATACACACATACACACATACACACATACACACATACACACATACACACAAACACACATACACACATACACACATACACACATACACACATACACACATACACACATACACACATACACACATACACACATACACACATACACACATACACACATACACACATACACACATACACACATACACACATACACACATACACACATACACACATACACACACACACATACACACATACACACATACACACATACACACATACACACATACACACATACACACATACACACATACACACATACACACATACACACATACACACATACACACATACACACATACACACATACACACATGCACACATGCACACATGCACACATACACACATGCACACATGCACACATGCACACATGCACACATGCACACATGCACACATGCACACATGCACACATGCACACATGCACACATGCACACATGCACACATGCACACATGCACACATGCACACATGCACACATTCACACATGCACCACATGCACACATGCATACATTCACACATGCACACATGCACACATGCACACATGCATACATTCACACATGCACACATGCACACATGCATACATGCACACATGCACACATGCACACATTCACACATGCATACATGCACACATGTCATACATGCACACATGCACACATGCCCCAAACATACATACATGCATACATGCATACATGCATACATACATACATGCATACATGCATACATGCATACATGCATACATGCATACATGCATACATGCATACATGCATACATGCATACATGCATACATGCATACATGCATACATGCATACATGCATACATGCATACATGCATACATGCATACATGCATACATGCATACATGCATACATACATACATGCATACATGCATACATGCATACATGCATACATGCATACATGCATACATGCATACATGCATACATGCATACATGCATACATGCATACATGCATACATGCATACATGCATACATGCATACATGCATACATGCATACATGCATACATGCATACATGCATACATGCATACATGCATACATGCATACATGCATACATGCATACATGCATACATGCATACATGCATACATGCATACATGCATACATGCATACATGCATACATGCATACATGCATACATGCATACATGCATACATGCATACATGCATACATGCATACATGCATACATGCATACATGCATACATGCATACATGCATACATGCATACATGCATACATGCATACATGCATACATGCATACATGCATACATGCATACATGCATACATGCATACATGCATACATGCATACATGCATACATGCATACATGCATACATGCATACATGCATACATGCATACATGCATACATGCATACATGCATACATGCATACATGCATACATGCATACATGCATACATGCATACATGCATACATGCATACATGCATACATGCATACATGCATACATGCATACATGCATACATGCATACATGCATACATGCATACATGCATACATGCATACATGCATACATGCATACATGCATACATGCATACATGCATACATGCATACATGCATACATGCATACATGCATACATGCATACATGCATACATGCATACATGCATACATGCATACATGCATACATGCATACATGCATACATGCATACATGCATACATGCATACATGCATACATGCATACATGCATACATGCATACATGCATACATGCATACATGCATACATGCATACATGCATACATGCATACATGCATACATGCATACATGCATACATGCATACATGCATACATGCATACATGCATACATGCATACATGCATACATGCATACATGCATACATGCATACATGCATACATGCATACATGCATACATGCATACATGCATACATGCATACATGCATACATGCATACATGCATACATGCATACATGCATACATGCATACATGCATACATGCATACATGCATACATGCATACATGCATACATGCATACATGCATACATGCATACATGCATACATGCATACATGCATACATGCATACATGCATACATACATACATACATACATACATACATACATACATACATACATACATGCATACATACATACATACATACATACATACATACATACATACATACATACATACATACATACATACATACATACATACATACATGTTCAATGTACCGGAAGACGCAACAATCGAAAATGCCTCTAGCATTATAATAACACAAACCCAGAACTTAACCTCAAAGAAGATGACATTCAATCCAAATTCAAATATAAAACCAAAGCGAATAAGTTTAATTTAGTTGTGGAAGTGAACTCTCAAACCCGGAGAAGATTACAAGATAACAAGCTGAAGATCGGTTGGACAATTTGCCACCTGAATGATTATCTCGCAGTTTCAAGATGTTTCAAATGTAGTAGACTGTCACACACACAAAATAAATGTACACGAGAAGAAACATGTCCCCTATGTGCAGGGAAACACAAATTAAAAGAATGTACAGCTCCAACTTCAGACTACAAATGTATAAACTGTGTAATTTACAATACCTACAACAAGAAAGAAAAAATATGTGAAAATCACACATCGCTAGACAAGAACTGCCCTAGTTTGCTCGCCACTCTAAAGAAGTACAGAATGAACATAGACTACTAAAATGGCGCAACATCAACAGACTACACCAACGCAAACAAAACTTAGATGTATGCAAATAAATCTACAACACTCAAGAGCAGCCACAAATAACCTCATGGAACTGATTGTTAAAAATAAAATAGACATGGCATTTATACAAGAGCCTTACACATATCAAAACAAAACTCATGGAATTATAAAAAGATATCGAACATATACATCCGGAACAGGGAAGAAGAGAGCGACCATAGTTATTCCAAATAGCAATGTAGGTGCACTGCTAATTACACAATTATCAGATGAAGACACAGTCTTAATAGAAATAAAGTACGGGAATATGAAATTATATGCTGCCAGCTTATATTATGATATAAACGTACCAATACAAAACCAATTCAGCAGATTAGACGAAATACTGGAATTTTGCAAAGGAAATGGTGTTATAATTAATGTAGATACCAATTCGCGATCTACAACTTGGCATGATGTTCTAACAAATCCAAGGGGAGAAATACTAGAAGAATATTTAATCAGTAAACAACTTCATATATTAAACGAAAAATGCATAAACACAACCTTTCAAACCAGCAGAGGATCAAGCAACATCGATTTAATTATAGTGAACAGCAATTTACTGACAGCAGTTAATGAAAGGGAGATCAGCAATGAAGAAAGTTGTTCAGATCACAACATAATAAAATATTCTATATTTTCAAATACAATTAAATTTGATACACTTTAGGTTAAGTAAACATAGAACAATAGTATTGTATATAGTAAACCATCTAGCTTTAAGTAAGATTAATTGTAAACACTGTTTAATTTTATAGTTGTATAATAAGAACACCACAATGTATTACTCCACGTAATGGAGCATGCAGTTGAATAATAAAATAAAAAAAAATACATACATACATACATACATACATACTAGAAAACAATAAAAACCAACAAAACCTAATAGCATCCATTAGAGAGATAACTAAAAACTTAGAAATTCAGAATTGGAAAATTCACTACACATGGGTCAAGGCACACAACGGGAATGATGGCAACGAGATTGCTGATAGGTTGGCTAAACAAGCAGCAGGGAATGGAGAACTTCCAGTGTGTTACGACCGTAAACCAGTCAGTGTAGTTTTTAGTGAATTGCAATCAATGAGTTTAAATAAGTGGGAAAATGAATGGCAAAATACCACAAAGGGTGCAGTGACAAAATCCTTTTTACCTAGCGTGAAAGACAGATTGAAATTAAATTTACCCTTAACAGGAAAAATAACAACCTTCTTAACAGGGCACGGTGATATAAACAGTTATTACTGTCGCTTTAAAATAAAAGATAGCCCTTTGTGTACATGCGGCATTTCAGAACAAACTATAGATCATCTATTATTTCAATGTACAAAATTAGAAACAGAAAGGCGGTTATTTAAAAACAACATGCTTAAGAAAAATGGTAATTGGACATTCGATAAAGTAAGACTAGTAGTGGTGTATACAGAAGAATTAATCTCCTTCATTAATTCCATAAAATTAAACAAACTTTAGAACAAAGGAAAAAAAAAAGCCAATTCAATGAGCATAACAAATAAAAAAATGAAAGTGGCCATAGAAAATTAATTAAAAGACAAGAATTGTTATTTCCTTGTAAATAATTTTATGTAAATAATGTTGTAAACTAAAGCATGTAGTATTACATTTTTTGTTATGGAACATGCTGAATAAAGAGAAAAAAAATACATACATACATACAGCACGCTACCTCGAGATCACAGCGGTGGACTTTATATATATAATATGATAAAACACAAAAATAACAATGAATTATATACATGAAACAACCAAGAAAAAATATGTATACAGGTAATAGAAGCATTAATTTAATCAAACAGTCTTCAAAGTAATCAATAAGTAATAAATACTTTAAAATACACATTCTTACTTAACAATCAATACCAGGCCAGTCATTCCAACGTTACGTCTTCTAGTCGTGACACAGCTGATGAACAACAAACGGTCCAGGCGGTCAGACTGGCTCCCTGACCTTCTCAAGGTAAAGAAAAAACCAAGACTGTTAAACACGCAACTTGAGTGCGGAACAATATAGGTCAGATCCGAATAACTTTGCGCAGGCTATGACATACCGAATTGTGTAAAAACTAGTATATTGTAAATGGAAGGAAGGAGCTTATCTGAATAGCATGGAGAAAATATTAGCATAAACAGTTCATACTGAATATTTTATATTTAGTTTTGTTTTACTTAAATACATCAGCATTTTTGGCTTATTTATGTGACTTTTATGATATTTAATACAGATTAAATGTTTTTTCTAACGTCATTGCCTAAATTCGAACCCCGGTCGGGGCAATTATCCAGTGTGAGATTTTTTGGGTTTTCTTAAACAGTAAAATACTATGAGGAAACTTTAAGACCCAAATAGTTCCGAACACAATTTTGCCATCATAACCACCAATACCACAATCACCTTGTTTACTACGACTGTATGAGGGAATGGTGTTCCTTCTTTAAATATTCGTGTTGTATCGGATGTGGCCCAAGCATTGAGCTGATCACTCATCTGGGAGGCTCTTCATAGCCTAGTGTGGTCTGACAAGTATTATATGATCCAGAGAAAAAATCTTCATCTTGGCAGGTCGTGGGCCTTAAGGGGAAACGAGTGCTGTGGAGCATATAAGACCCTACAAATAGAGAGACGCGCAGTGGGGAATTTGACCGAATTAGGCGATCAAAAGTTGATCTTCTGAAAGCTATTCTAGACAAGGAAAAATTAGCACATTACAGAGCTGAATAATCAGCCTATAATACGGTACCCAATTTCCTTGAGTCTGTATGACCAATTGAAAGTTGACTGTTTCTTATACTGCAAGTATATTTTCTCGGCGCTCTTAGTGCATGCTTATGTTCCACATATATTGTTACGTGTTAGGGATTCTATTTTAAGTGAATAGTTATAAATTGTGATAAAACAGTAAGTACTAATACATTTTAATTATTTTTATCCTCTTGATAATTTTGACTCAAATAAATATTCTTCAAATAAGGTATTTTTTTCATTATTTTCTCAAGTAAATGTTAACAAACTTGAGTATTTTAGTAATATTTCCGGGTATTTCCGGGCACTTTCTTTTACTATGGTAGAAAGGTTAAGGTATTGGCTTCACGATTTCTTGAAAATCGATCGCGGAAATTCGCGGTTTTCCGTGATATTCAAGTTCGCTTAGATATTATTAAAAAAGTGATATTGTATACTATGTGATTATTTCTATTTAAATTTCTCGATTTTTGTTTTAGGACTATCGTGCATTAGTATAATGACTCGAAACGTCTGTTTATCATTATGCAACATCAAAATTTGTCGAATATTTAAAAAAAATAGATTTTTTAGGAAAGTTGCCTTTTACATTATAAAATTTTCTCACGCGAACAAATAAAGAAAAAAAGCACAAAAGTTCATATTTGAAGTCCGAATTGAAACGAAGATGGATAGCAGCACACAAGAAAGAGCAAATATTTTTTAAGAAAAGTAGCAATTGGTATGAAGGGATATTCACAATTCCTAAGGTAGTAGTCTAACAGGACAATTCCAAAGGTAGTGAGTCTAACAGGACGGCCAACGAAATAATTTCAATATTAGAACGAGAGAACCAAAAGGAGGAAAGCAGTAGTTTTACTTACCAGTACGTACAGATACGGGTATCCTGACTTAAACTGCACAAACGAAGTTAGAAAATTCAGAAAGAAGAGATGGCTGTAAAGGACACGGACATAATCAATTCTCCAAAGTGGGCAGGAAAATTTTAAGAGAACATACTCTCATAGTCTTTAGAAAGACAAAGCACAATCATCAGCATCAAGAACATTGATCATGTTTATTGAAGCTGGTTTTCTAGAGCACAATCTTAAGTAATATGGGACACCGACAAAAGCATGTATCCTTGCTACAGTGTGCTAAAATGGGAAACATGGATTGTTACCCGGATAAAGAATCGTATCATGTTATTGACACTTCAACTGAAATTAATTTACAACAATTGTTGGGTTTTACTATTACACGACTGCTGGTATTTAGAAGAAGTAGTACAGACTTTAAATGAAGAAGAAAATTCAACATTGGTGCTAATTTGCAACTGGAGTTGTGACGGATCGCAACGGACTCAATATAAGTCAACCAGAAATTTCAGAATTATAGTGACTCATATATAAATATTTCAGAGCTATTTTGTTCCACTTCAATTAATTGTAATACAAATAAATATAATTATAGTCGCGAAACCTATACGTCATTAACAGTTTATTGCTAATTTCAGATCCTGTTCAGGCCACCACCTATAGAAAACGCACAGTTTTTTAAGGAAACTTCGCAAATTCTGGAACAGATACAGCTGAATCTTAAAATTCTAAGAGGAGGTGAACGTATCTTCTGATAAAGAACTATGACTCTGAACATCGAACTCATCATCATAAAAGTGATCGTATGTATGAATTTTTTATGTTAAGTTAATATTTGGCCTTAACCGCCCCCATACGAGCACGTGGAAATTTCAAAATCGTACATAATGACAAATGTACTTCATATTGCACGCACTGTGCATAGATGGAATATTTATTGCTTATAGCAGTGCCCTTATTCAGGTATAGTTTCCCCGTGTGATCATAGTGATTAATAATTGGATTACATAATATTTCTTCTTCTTCTTCCTTCCAAGTATTAGGCCGAGACCTGTTACGATCCTATAGAAAATTTTCCCTTATGGGAAATTCTCGTATAAGACTTGAAAGCATAATAATAGTCCCTTCGATTGGTTGCTGGCCAAAGGAAGGCAAGACCAGTGATGGGGCTAATATTTAAAAACGTAAAATACATATTTTTCACTAAACATGTACTACCTTTCTCTTAAAATACGACTAATTTAGTAAGAGGTCACATTTAGACTCAATTGAATTGCAAAGTAATTTTGGCCGCCTAATTCGGCAAATACCCCTCTGTGAACTAAGGAAAATAAATAAATACAAGTTGTATAACTATGTCAGCTGACATAATTTTTAACCTGTATAACGATACAAGTGTGGTAAATTCAGGGTATCAAATTCCAGAAAAACAGTTTAAAATAAGACAAACCAGCTTTTTTTTTAATTTACAAGAATCCATATTCCTCTTAAATGTATTACAAAATCTGCAATTTTGAACCTCATAATTTAAATATATATATATATATATATATATATATGTGTGTGTGTGTGTGTGTGTGTGTGTGTGTGTAATTCTGAATATTGCATAAATTGATTAATAAATAAAAATCTTGCCTGTGAAATTTGATCATCGTTGCCAAGACATAAACAGGTTGAATGTAATCAGTAAAGCCCGGAATTTATGTAATTGCACATTCTGTTCCTTTATATGTAGTTAAGAAAAAAGCTAAAAGGTCGACGAAATTCATTGAAAATACCTTTACTCCAAGGTTTTAACTACATATTTTTACGTAATTTGAGATATAATACCTATTCCATACTATTGATTGTAAAAGAGTCCTCTGCCAAACTTATGATAAACGTACAGCATTTGTGATGAAATGTCGAATTGAACAAAATTTGTGAAGCAATCTAAAATTAGGAATAAACAATTGCTTTCTTCAGAGAAACAGGTACTACTTATACAGTTGCAGAGGCAACCTAATTCATCTAATAGTGAATTTTATAAACAACTCTGAATGACATTCATTGCAGGGAATATCTTGGAACAAACTTCAGGTACCTGAATTTAAACATTTCTAACAATAATACTGTAACCGCAATATTGCCGACGAGTTCACTCCCAGGAAGAATTACTTGGATTCTTGTTCTTCTTCTTCTTCACTTCCTGGTATAGGCAAGAGTTGCCTGTTCCGTCTTCACTAATAGATCTAAGACCATCTCTTCCGAGGACGTCCGACATCTCTTCTTCCTCTTGGAAAATAATGGAAGATTTTATTTGGTAATCTTCTTTCTTCCATTCTTTCTACATGTTCTTTCCACTGTATCTTGTTGTTAAATATCTTTTCTTTTATGGAGTAGATCTGCAGTTCTTCACGGATATCCTCATTTCTTATCTGGTCCATTCTAGTGCAGCCTTTTACTCTTCTTAAAAATTTCATCTCGGCTGCTTGGATTTTACTTTCTTGTTTGGTAGTGGTAATCCAAGATTCACTCCCATACAAAAGGACAGGGACAGCCATTGTTTTATAAAATTTTAATTTTGTTTGTTTATGGGCTTTATTATTCAATGTTCTATTTATTGTACCACAAATAGCTTGAAACTGATGTGTTTTGTGTTCAACATCTTTATCATACCAATAGCTGATGTCACATCCTAAATATTTAAAGTGGGATACTTGTTCAATAATTTCGTCTCTAATTACTATTTTTGCACGCAGAGTATTTCTTCCACAAAATGCCATTACTTTTGTTTTACTTATTGAAAATTTAAAATTATAATCGCTACATATTGCATTTAGTTTGTAAGCAGCCAATTGTAACAGATCTTCATCATGGTGTAGTAAGACCAAATCATAGGCGAAAAGTAAGTTATTAATACTTGAGTTATTGTTCAATCTAAGGCCATTGTCCATTATAATTTTCCATTGTTTCATAATGTCGTCTATATATATATATATATTAAAAAGAGTGGGTGATAGACTACACCCTTGTCTAACTCCTTGATTTATTAAATTTTCTTCTCACCTTTTTCCATCAATTTTTATCACAACTTTAGTTTCTTCATATAAGCCTTGGACTGATTTTATTAGATGGTGTGGATATCCTCGTTCCTTCATTATTTCCCATAGTATAGATCTATTTACTCTGTCAAAGGCCTTTTCAAAATCAATGAATAACAAGTATGTTGGCAGGTTAAATTCTCTTCTCTTTTCTATTAGTCTCTTTATAATAAACGCATTATCACTACAGGATCTTCCTTTTCTGAACCCTGCTTGTTCTTCTTCTAAGAGTGTGTCAGATATCTTCTTCAATCTATTATTTATTATTTTTGCATATACTTTATAAGTGGAGTTCTATAAGCTGATACATCTATAATTTTACTATCTAATCTATTTCCTTTTTTGAAGAGGGATATGACTTCACCTATCTTCCAATTTTCAGGTATTTTACATGTCTTCCAACATTCGTTTATTAAGTTTAATAATCTTATTTCTGCAAATAAACCTGCATACTTTATCAATTCATTGTTTATACCATCTATACCTGGTGCTTTTCTATGTTTCATTTCTTTCAATGTCTCTCTCATTTCGCTTAGAGTAATTCTGTCTATTTCTGATTTATTTTCACTTTCAGAAGGGCGTTCTATAACTAATTCTTCATCGTTACACCATAATTCTCTGCAGTGATTCTCCCATGTCTTCAGATCAATGGTATTCGGTTTTGCAGTATCTTTTTCTGTTGTATCTAATTGTTTCATTACTTTAAATGCTAACGATTGTCTGCCATGTACATCGTGCTCTATTTTGGAAATAAATATTTCCCAGGAATCTTTATGAGCTGTTCGAGTAATTTGTTTTGCTCGATTTCTTTTTTGTTTATATATAGTTCTAGATTCTTCAGTTTTCTTTTGTAAGTACTCAAAATAAGCTATTTTTTTTGTCTCGCACAGCTTCCTCTATTTCGTCATTCCATATTTTTAATCCTCTTTTGTTGCGAATCTTTTTCTTCTTTCATATAGCTTCATTTGCAGCATTTATAATACATGTTTTCATATTTTCCCACTCTTCATTTTAATTAATAAATATGGATTTTCATCAAGTAAACACCAACTCAATTGATTAATTGCTTTTCTTTCTAAGTGTTCTTGTAGCCTTTTTTGGTATAATTGTCTTATACTTTCTTCTTCTAGAAGATATACTTTAAAAACCTCTTCTTTTATTCTTTCTTGAGTTTTCGGGTTTTCCCATTTGGCTATTATAAGTATCGTGGCTACCAATAAATAATGGTATGTATATATGTCACATCCTCTGTATACTCTTACATCTTGTATATGATTCCTGAGTCTATCATTAATCATTATGTAATCTATTAAAGATCTTTGGTTTCTATCACACCATGTATACTTGTGTATGTCCTTTTTCCTATAGAAAGTATTCGTGATTTTTAGTTTATTATAGGTAGCAAATTGTCGAAGTTCTTCCCCGTTTATATGTATTACATTTTCTCCAAACATACCTACTATTCCTGGGATTGGTAGATTACCAACTCTGGCGTTTAAGTCACCTCCTAAGATGATACTTTCTGTGTTTTTAATACCATTTATTTCTTGTAATTTATCATAGAAAATAACAGAGTCTTCAATTTTCCCTTCTTCTGGTGCATACACTCCTACAATGGTTAAGTAATTCCGATCTATTTTCAACCTTACTGTTATTATTCTCTCATCCACATATTTGTAGCTTATTATTTTTTATCTCTATTTGCTATTAATTAGTATAGCTACACCACTGCAAGCTCTTCTATCTTGAGGTACTCCACTGTATATTTGTATATAATTACCAATATCTTTTGTTCCTCTCAACTTCTTGTTTGTTTCAGTAAGTATTGCTATATAAATATTTTGATTATTTAGTTCTCTGATTAGTTCTTCTTCTTTTGTGTTTAGTCCTCTGACATTCCAAGTTCCCACTTTAATCCGATCCTTTATACCAAATCGTTTGTCCTTAATTCTACGCTGAGGTCGTCTTTGGTTAAGTCCGTCCGAGTTTCTATTGTGAAGAATACGAGTAATATGTTTTCCTCTGATCGCGGTACCAACGCTATGCAGAGTAGACCATTGGTGCGGCTGCCACCTCAAAGCTTTAGGTCCAGCTTCTGGATGTACTAACCCCATCTAGAGGGTTGCCACTTCCGCCAGATCTGCCATGATGAAGGACTCCTTCTGCGCCGAATCTGCCGTTGAGATCTTCACCGTAACCCTGGCTAGGAGCCCTTACAGAGTACTATCAGTCGGAGCCAACTGAACCCTGTTTTTTTACGAGGTTGTTACTCCTCCCCCTCCTCCTTTCTCATCCGGGCTTGGGACCGGCCATGCCGGAGTTGGATTCTTGTTATGTTGATATATTAGAAAAATCTGGATTGACAAAGTCAAATCGCCTATATGGATTTCTGTTGATGGGACGACAGATGCTGTAGGCCGTTTTATCGCTAATCTAATTATGGACAAGTTGGACTCTGAAGTTGCATCAAAACCCTGTTTAATTTATTGTAACCTTTGAAGTAACAGATAGTTAAACAATTGCTAGACTCATTAAAGAAGTCTTAAGGTACTATGGCTAGATGGCGTAAAAGAGGAGATGGTCCTACTGATGTACACAGCTGCAGCTCCACACATATTGAAAGCGGGGAAATCGCTTACTGTACTTTATCTAACTTTAGTGCGTATTACATGTACGGCTCATGTACTGCAACGGGTGGCAGAAACAGACATAAATCGCAGATTAAATACACTTATATCAACGACGCAAGTTTTCTTAAAATGCCCTTATCGTGTACAACGCTACAAGGAGCAGCTACCTGACGTACCATTGCCTCCGAATTCAGTGATAACAAGGTGGGCAACATGGATTGAAGCTGTGACTTTCTACAGTAAGAACTTCGAAGCTTTGAAAGTTAGTGATGGAGAACTATCCTCCATATCTTGCAGAGTTTGTGAGGAATCCTTGTGTGCATTCTACAGCTCTGAAGTGCTTACATCAGTTTCATACAACACCTGTCACTTCAGATGGCTCCTTGACAGTATCATGAAACAGGAAATTTCAAGTATGCCTCTCCGATAATGGAAGATGCAGTTGAGAAGGTCAGTGTTGTGCCAAGTGAAGTGGGTGATGTAGTTTCCACTAAACTGTAATCTGTGCTGAATAAGAACCCCGGATACTCAAATCTTACTTTGTCCCGCTTATTTAATGGTGAATTTGTAGAACCCGCTGACAATATTATTCCTAGCACAATACCTCTCTATAAATATGCATCGTTGAATTATTGCGAAGTTGAGCGATCTTTTTATATTTATAAAACACTAGCTAATACTTGGCGTGCGCTGCTACGCCTAAATAAATGAAAATTAATGTGTTTTACATAGGCCTATATTTAGATGAATAAGTAAAATTAAAAATAACTATATATTTATGTAGTAATTATTTATAGATACTCCGTGATGATTACCTATCATTGCCCGGGAATCTACTTATCCCTATTTTCTTGGCATAGATGAGCTGTAAGATGAATATTAATGTATTTTTACGGTTAGTTGAATAAGTGAGAGGAATCATTTACATCGTAATTATGATGATCTTGAAGATGATTTTCAGGCTGTAGGCCGTGGTCTTGAGGCTTGTAGTTACCTGACGTTTCGCCAGAGACTGCGTCTGGCGACTGGCAATTCTGTCCACTGTCTGTCCTATTTATCCGTTCACCGCGCTGTGTTCGTAAGTTATATCTGCCTTCTGATTGGTCAGCGGTAGGGACTTCTATTGCTCCAATGAAATTGCTGTTTGATGGTCTGGTTGACTTTACTTGCAGAGGTTTGCATTCTGCGCTTTTTAGAACCGGTATCCATACTTTGCTGACTTTTAATGATTCTTATTTTCTATTGAAACTGCCGATATCGTAACAGGCCTTGGCCTAATACTAGGAAGGAAGAAGACGGATTTTCATCAAGTAAACACCAACCCAATTAATATTTAATTTTAGGAAGTTATATTTTGAGGTTATTTTCTTCTTCTTCTTCCTTCCAAGTATTAGGCCAAGGCCTGTTACGATCCTATAGAAAATTTTCCCTCCAGCGTTTCATAGGACGGCCCAGTGATCTTCGTCCTCTTGGTATATAATTATAAACAGCTTTGGGGATCCGATTTGAACTCATTCTTTCAAGATGGTGTTTCCAATTTAAGTTGGTACTGTTTAATATATTCCAAAATTGGCGTAGTCTTCAATTCTTTTAAGATATCGGTGTTCCTTTTCCGATCCCATCTGGTGTAACCCGCTGTTCTGCGCATGAATCTCATTTCACAAGCCGTTATTCTGCTTTCATGTTGTTTTTTTAGTGTCCATGCTTCACTACCATAGGTCAACACTGGTCTAGCCAAAGTGTTATATAAACGTAATCTGGTGTTTTTTTGTACAAGGGATGGTTTCATAACTTGATTAATAATTCCTAAACTTTTATTATAACTAGTAACTTTTTCAGGGATATCCTTTTCATCCCAGATAGAGAGATAATATCCAAGATATTTAAATTGATTAGATCTCTCTAAAATTTTATTCTGGAGACAGATTTTACTTTGTATGGGGTCCTTCCCATGAAATGCCATAATTTTAGTTTTGTTAATTGATATTTCCATATTAAATTTGGCACCTATTTTTTGTAAATTATAAATTGATCGTTGCAAATCATTTTCGGAAAGTGCCAGAAGAGCTAAATCGTCTGCAAAAAGAATAGCATCGAGTTTGAGGTTCCTATTGATGGGTATATATCCTCGTTGTGTTTTCCTCCATTCATTTATTAATTTATTCATGTATATAATGAAAAGCACCGGTGAAAGTCCACATCCCTGTCTTACTCCAGTGTTGATCTTTTCCCAAGAAGATAATTTGCCATCTTGTTTAACAGAGATTTCATTATCTTTATAGATGTTGAAGATATTAGTAATATATTGTTGTGGAACGTTATCATCAGCTAAAATTTGTAGTAATATATTTCTGTCTACTTTGTCAAAAGCCTTTATGAAGTCAACGAAGGCGATATGAGTTTCTATATTGAATTCCTTGTGCTTTTCTAATAGTAGTTTTAGAGTAAAGAATCCATCTGTACAAGATCTACCCTTTCTGAATCCATTCTGCTCTTCTCCAATTATATTTTCATAAATTTTCCTCAATTTATTCTTAACTATATTAGCATAAATTTTATATCCAGAGTTCAACAAGCTAATTCCACGATAGTTATCTTTGATTTGGCGACTTCCTTTTTTGAAGATTGGTATTACAATGGATTTGTTCCAGCTTTGTGGTGGTTCTTGTCCTTCCCATATCATATTAAGGAGAATAAGAAATCTGTCTAAAAATTTTTTAGTTGAAAATTTAAATAATTCTTGATTAATGTGGTCTTCTCCGGGAGCTTTGTTACTTTTTAATGATTTAACAACATCAGTTAATTCATCTATAGAAATTTGTTCCAAAGCAGTGTTATTAGAGATTGGTATTTGTAATAAATCATCCTTTTGTGTCCATAAATGATGAAAGTAGGTAAGCCAAGATTCTTTAGATATACAATTTAAATGTGCATTTTCTCTTGAATCATTATTTAAATTTTTTAAAACTTTATATATTTTTGGTTGAGGCCTAGTGATATCATTTTCCAAAAATGAGACAAATTGTTCCCAGCTTTGTCTATGTTTTTTGCGAACTTCAATTTTAGCTATGGCTCTCTTCCTATGATACTCTACTTTATCTTCATCTTTTTTTGTAGACAGAAATTTTTTGTATGCTTCACGTTTATCATCAATTACTTTTTTGATGTTTTCATCCCATATCCGTAGTCCTTTTTTTCGATTCCATTTGGTTTTGATACCCAGGCTTTCATTTGCCGCTTGTGTCAAAATACTTTGTAGAGCAAGCCATTCTTCTTCAATATTTTCACCAACCGGTGTTTATTGAACTATACGGTCTAATCTGCATTTGTATAGCCAGGTAATAGTGGGATCTCGGAAAAGACTTACTTTATAAGGATAGTCCACTTTTTCAAATTTTACATTATTAATTTTATTTTTATTTTTCCATCTCGGTGGCATACGAATTTTAATTATATTATTTTTAGTCTGGACATCTTACCTCAATATTAATGTTGATTTGTTCTTGGACATGTTTCAAAACAATTCAGAGTCTGGGAAAGCTGACGATAAAACAGAATTGTTTTGAAACATGTCCAAGAACAAATCAACATTAATATTGAGGTAAGATGTCCAGACTAAAAATAATATAACCAACCCAATTGATTACTTTTATATATTATTATATTCCCCACTATAATACAACAATATGTTGTTCTAGTTATCATTTAGTTCCATTGAATCATTTTATAATTGTAAATAGACTACATTTGACTAAAAAATGTCAATATTAATTTCATCAATGATATGTCTAGTTTAATTATTATTAGACCATTCGCCATGATAATTTGTTTAATGTAGCAAAGGAAAATTATGCTTTTCTTCTAAAAGTTAACTAGCATATTTGCAATTATTGCATATATTCGTATTTAAATCAAATTTTAGATATTTTAACAATTTAAGCTTGATACTTAGTAAGTACTTTATATACTTCTTTATTTTACTGAAGTTGATTGAAATCTATTGTATTATATTGTAACTTGGAAAGTGTGTGAATATGATTAGTCGTCACTTTCCCCCTATAGTTGCTATTTTCTGTTCAATTGCTTTTCCAATATTTTCTAAAATTTTACGTGAGTCTATTAATTGTTCGATGGTTTGCTCTCCCTCGTTGCAGGAACACGTAGGGCTATCTGTTAATTTAAATGCGTGGAGATATTAATTTGTTATATCATGGCCTGTGATGTGCAATTTGTTGCCTATCAGTAGTCTTTGTTCTATGTTCTGGAAGAGGATTACCACAATGTTCCTTTATGGGTATTTTTCAATTGCATTTGCCAGCTTCTGGAGATTACCTTTCTTAGTTCAGTTCGAAATGTAGTTAAGGGCATCTTATTGTATGCTATGAATAACGCAACATCCCCTGCAGCTTCTTTAGCAAGTTTGTCTGCTAATTAATTTTCCTCTACAGATACGTAGGCCTTCACCCATCCGATGTGAATTATTGTCCACTTTTGTATCGTCAGTTGTAATTTGTTTCTATAATTAGGGAATGAATGTGATTGTTTCTTAAGGATACGAGTGCCATTTGATTATCTGTATGAATTGGTGCTGTTCTGGTATTGGGCTGTGTAAGATGAATTTTAAGTGTTCCAGTGATTTTAAAATTGTGAGTTCTTCTGCTTGACTTCTCGGGCACCGGTCAAGTAACCTGTATTTTGTTTTTTTAATCAGTTAATTTCTTTCGTACACTGCCATTCCACATCCAACCATCCATCTTATTTTGGTTCCAAATGTGAAAATGCCGGTCGAGTATATGCTATATAGATTGGTTTCTTAATATACAATCAGTTTGCTGAGTGAAAACATGCTATCATAGAGTGAGGCGCGCCGCTCTTGCCAAAATATGTTCAATTATGTGGAGTTGCACTTTTTCCACTATTATAAGTATTATAGGTGGTACCCAAGCCATCATACAGGAAATACCGTACGCAATACTTTTATAGGACTTTACAATGCTCTATATATATATATATATATATATATATATATATATATATAATCATTGTACTATTTTTGTAGCTTAAGACGGTATTACTTATTTTGCAACGCTTGTGCCCATGTGGGAACCCCATAGTTCATTAGGGGGACCTGGTTCTGGTTCTGCTTTGTTGACGGTGACTTGTACCGTCCGGTGTGCCGCATACTGTTACCCAAGGGGTATTGCTTGGCAGCAAATTCCTTAGTGGCTATCTAGTAGGGGTTGTGGATTATATAACCTCAGCCTTTGATGGCAATATGTTTTACCTAACAGGTTTAGGTTAGAATAATAGTGGAAGCCACTACACTAGAAAAGGGCGTCATAAACTACACCGCCGGAAAGCAGAGAGTCCGAAAGTCGAACGGTGTAGAGTGAGTCACACACTTACAAGCGAGTAAACCTCATACCATTATGTGGATGGTCTCTCCTTTAGTGGTTAATCTGCGAAACACAAGTTAACCAGTCGGTTCATGAAGAGAAAACGCTCCATGGGACTAGACAATTCAGCCATCAAGGACTGAATGTCCCGAAATATTTCCTCTCCACGCACACTTAAATTACCTGTCGGCAATTGTTGGCCCTTTGCTTTAGTGGTGCTATTCTCTTTTAATGTTCTGGAAGCAGTGCCAGTCTGCAGGGCTTGAGTGAAAGAAACTCTAGGATCAACCTTCACAGAAGTGAAGGTCTATCTTTGAGTTGGGTTACCAGTACGATGAGGGATAAATTCTCACATAAGGATGGTTTCACTTTAGGTTGATTGATGGGTTTAGCTACCTACTATAAACGTCAAGAACTGCCTTAAAAGCAGGGCAGCCTCTCTAGGAAGCCGGGTGATCGGACGCCCCACAATTTGCACACTTAGGCAAATTTGTGTCTCTCTGTGCTTGGGCCTTAAGAGTACAATCCTTGTGCCCATGAGGCCCTGTCAGATTACACAGCGAGGAGCCCGGTTACAGGCAGGAAATGTATGATTGAAAGACTGACACTTGTAGCACTGCTTAAGCCCAGCCCTAGGTCTGTATGGTTCGATGGCCACTACTGTAAACAAGAGACACTTCAGGTCGAACATTTGCTGCGCTGTATCATTGCGATCCAATTCAAGTATGAAAATAGGAATGGGTTTTAGCAATTTGTTCTCCGTTTTAGTTATCTGTTTTATACAGATTTAATAGGAAAACCTAGCATTAGGAGTTCCTCTTGAATTTCATCAGGGACAGTGCCTGAAGGTAGTCGCTTCAAGACAGCTTTCAAAGGAAGATCTCTCTTCAGCTGGAAAGTATAATATGCCCTTTTCAGGGAAGTAAAATACTCTTTCAGCTTGTAGAAATCTTCCAATGAGGAAGCATAATACCGTAGTCCTTCCGGTATACTGACACATTTTGGGTGCGCACTTAAGAGTGATATCAGCTCCTTATTCATACGGAACAGGTCCCCATGGCCAATAACTGTGATTGGCGGGGGTCTCTGATCCGTGCGTTCTATACTCCGTGAAGGTACAGCATTATGTGTGGTCACACAAGGGCCAATAGGTTGTGGAAGAACCATCCCTGAAGATGTTCCAGCAGTTTGATTTGGAAGTTCAGCTAAAACTGAAAATGTATTGTTTGTTGGAACTGCTGGAACTTCAGCTTGTGATTCCTGTGGCTGCGTGGATCGGTTTGATTGAACTGTTAAGTTAACAATATTAGTGGGTTTGCCCCATTGCATGGGTTCTTTTACTTTTGAAAGAACAGTTTTTGTTTTTTTTTTTACCTCTAAAGTTGGCTCTTTTTCTTTGTCTTTTTTGGTCGTTTTATTTTTACGTTTTCTAGCAGATTGTTCAGTGGACTGGTCATCAGTGAGCATTTGCTCACTGATGGCTGTCCCCTTACTAGTTGAGAGCATTTCCTCTGCAATTTGCTTAGATTTGGTATATTTTGTTATTTGAGTTTCTGAAAATTCACCGTCCCAGTTTTTCGTCTAGATACACGAGTCCGTTTGAACTTCAATCACGTCACTTAGCAACTCAAGAAGTATAGCTTCAAAAGTTGGAAGACCTGGTTCATTTTCATTAATAAGTTTATTTAACCGATCCAAACAAAACGTCGTGAATTCACGAGCTACGTCGGACCTCTCGTATTCTACATGAAATTTGTTATGAGCAGAAATGTTCCACTACGAGCATGGAGTATATCCGTTAAATTAGGATCTTTATGATATCCAAATTTACGGACAAACTTTTCAATTTTTTCAGCGGAGTCCTCCCAGAGAACGAGAGGTCCGGCTTCCTAAATATCTAATTCCATAGACCTGCTAGAATTCGGCATAGCAGCCATCTTTCTTGGTGAAACCAAGACTTAGTTCAGGTTACTACGGAATATGCACTAAAACACTTGTCACCACAGGCTAGATATATAACACAATAATAAATATTGTAATCACACCATCACCTACCTGATATCACTTCACTCGAATTATATTTAACAAAAAACACCACGAGTTAGAGCATGAATTCGCTAACCACTTGAGAAACCGCGTTTATGATTGGCCGGTACGATACATTTTAAACTATAACAGCCAATCACAGCACACGATAAGATTACAAGCCACCGTCATCTTATTGATTTTCTTCTCACAGCTCTACGTAGATGTAGTCGATCAATGTTGCCGTGAATCTGATGCCACACTAGTAGGGTTTTATCAGGAACAAGATGTATCATGATGCTCTCCATACAAAGTATGATCTCAGTATCTTAGGGGGACCGATGTTCCTTCATGCTTCATGGCCAAGGTCCCATTGTAGTTTATGAGGTCTTCCAATCATATGAATCAGTGCAGTCCATTTATCAGCTATATGTTTGTTTTGTGTAGGTTAACTTTGAGTCGAAATATATTTCTAAGTATTTAATTTCTGTGATCATGTCTAGTTTCCGTTGATTAGGAAAATACATTCCCTGTTCTGTTTTTCCATGATACCATCATAGCTTTGGATTTTGATTTATTGAACTGTATTTCATTTTATTGTCACCACTTTTCTACTTTGACTAAGTCCAAATTTGTAAAACCTTCTGCCTCGGATGGTAAGGTACATCGTGTCACCCCTATAAGATCATCTGCAAAGGCAAGAACGTTGGTGTGATTCATAAATTCTATGGTCAGGAGGTCATTGTATAATACATCTCATAATCCCGGGCCACAAAACGACGCTTGGGCGCATCGTGTGGTGACTTTCTTTCTGCATGGAGGATAGATATTCGTCCTCTAAAATTATATTCAGTTAACTTATATCAATTATTTGAACACCGAAGATTTAGGATATTCCTAAGTATGCTTGACCATGAGGCAGTGTCAAAAAATTCTTTGACGTCCAACCTGACTAGTACTGTACAGTTATTTTTTTAGTTGCTTTCCATAAATTCTTAATAGTCATTCTCGCGTCCACTGTGTTTTTCTGTGGGACAAAGCCACTTATTGATAAGAACGTTTTGATACAACTGACAGTTTATTCTGTCGAGATGTTTTTCCGCAACGTTCCCTCCTACATTTAATAGGCTGATTGTTCCGTATTCAGTTACTTCTGTGCTTCTTCCGTTTCCTAGTTTAATAATGAGGACTATGACTACATCCCAATTAAGGAATTATAATTTTTAACCAACGTAGGAACGTGAACAATGTAAAAAATAAGTTTCCTCCCATCTGAATGTAAAATGACTGAACTATATATCACTGCAAAATGTTTAAGAATAAACATCAATGGGGAAAAATATGCACTTCATTATCAGAGAGAGCTGTCATCTGATACATCGATAACAAAAGTCTAAGCTCATTTTTTTTTTGCAAGAAAAATTGAAATCTATCCATAGAACGTATTGTTATTCGGTAAATATTCCCTTGGTATAGTGCACTAGTTTATAAAATTTATAGTATATCCATGGCTTTGGTTTGTATTCATAAAATTATACACTTAAGGTTTATTCATTAATATATTTGACGTAGCGGGCCTTTGAAAATGTTAATCAGGGCTTTGAAAATATCCGAAATCTTCATGCTCATTTACGTGGAACGTATTTCCATACAGAGCGTAAAAATAAGAACATGAATATTTATCCCATCCAAAGTTATTAATGTGTTATAACATGTGTAAAATGTTATATTTTTGTAAAAGTTCATTTAATATGGTTTATTTATTTTACAATTTGTGCACTCAGCTTAAAATGAATAGTAGGAAGTGTAAGTTTATTGATGTGTGGTATATATTATTCTCAATTCATCTTCTGGTACACATTTTCTGATATACACAGGATGTGAAAAGAAGAAGGTTCCAATATTTATGGAGGAATTAGTATTAACCAAAATTAAGTAAAAATTACCCTATTTACAAAATAAGTAGTTTTAATCAAAATAAAATAATGTTCCAACACATTTTGGTCGTGTATCTTGTGAGTACCTGTTGTGGCTTCCACCAAGATTTAATTTGTTCCGTGATATTAAAGTATATGAATAGGACTATGTTATGGAGACTTATTATTTAACTCAGGGAATCCCATGATTAACCTGTACACAAGTACTCAGACACTGAAAAAATCAATAAAAATCTGTAGTAATCTGTTCCAGCGTCCTTCGAAAACAAGATCCCCTTGCATCTCTAGGCCTAATTACACTGCCCAACAATGAAATTGTTTCGGGCTCAAAACTAACCAATTATTATGTATTTCTAACTTCTGAATTAAAAAATCACCATAAAATTACCGATTAGCTCTTTGTTTGGAGATAAATAGATACTGCATTTTTGAGTCAACATTTGTAGCATATGGAACATTTGGCGGAAATATTGTTTTGGAAGTTAGAATACCTGTCAACGGATAATACACGAATGTTTTTCAGCTATTTTTAGGTTATAATAATATAAATTGTTGCTGTGACTCTATAAATTTCATTTTTTCTATAATTAATGCAGATATTGTGGTTTCGCAGTGCATTTAAATTGTGAAATTTGTTAAAATCCCACGAAAATGTGTAAATTTAGTGAATAATTTTGGTTACTTTTGTGATTGAATACCATTTTCGTTACAAAAACGCAATATGACGCTTTATGTGAAGATTGGCTATCAGCATTATTTCGGTATGAATGTAGAGGATCAGAATAAGTCACGGTCCCCACATATAAGTTACAACTCAATACCCCAATCATCGATCAGGTATTCCATCTATTTTATATTCAGATAGTTTATAAGTTCCTACTCAGCCGAAAATTGTGTATATGAAGTAGAAAATGAAGACAGTGTGGAACAAGAAGAAGAACCCAACAACCCTCCCACATCCCATATCTCTGATTTTGAGGAAAAGTATGATAAACCGTACAGACTGAGTAAAGCTGAATTGAGTGATTTCATTATAAACCTGTCAAAGGAGATAGCAGGCATTCTAGGGTCTACACGACATGAATGGAATCCTCTCGAACGTGATTTCAGAGTCTCACAGTCAACATTACTGGGATCTGCTTCTCGTTTATGAGAAGAAAACAATCTTGTTGTTTGCTGCGACATTAATGGCTTGATGAAGTGTTTGAATTTGAACCATGATCCAACTGAATGGAGGCCAATCATACATAGACTCCGCCTAGCTTAGTTTGAAACCTGTATTTCTTTACAATGGCAACCGTCTTCCTTCAATTCTAGTTGATCATGCAGTTCACATGAAAGAGACTTATGCAAACATGACAGACCTCTTGGACTCAATCAAATATCATGGACACAAGTGGAATATTTGTGGTTATGTAAAATGCATTACATTACACTTAGGAATGTATCTGGGTACACAAAATACTGCTGCTGTTTATGTAAGTGCGATAGTAGGAACTGGGAATCACATATCCAAGCAGACTGTCCTGCACGAACTCTTAATCCTAGCGAGATGAATGTCGTTGACGAGCCTCTCGTGGACTCAAAAGATGTCCTTTTCCACCTTTACATATTAAGCTGGGTTTGGTAAAAAATTTGTAAAGGTATAACCAAAAGGGCAGGCCTTTAAGGGAGAAATTTCCAAAATAAAATGATGCCGAAGATAAGGAAAGTATTTTCGTCGCGCCAAAAATTCCTGTATTTGACCGAGTTTTGGAGGAAAAATAAAAAAAGCTTGGGAATCCTCTAAGGGAGTTATTTATGAATGTTTAGGCAACAAAGAGATGATAACTACACTCAGTTGATGATCTGAAAAAATACCATCAAGTCGGATGCAATATGTTCCTTAAAATCCATTTTCTCCCACCCCACTTAGGCATTTTGCTTCCTAGTTGTGAAGCTGTGAGTGATGAACATGGATAAATATTCCATCAGGATATTTCTTTATGAATCAGATATCAGGGCTATTGTAATGATGCAATGCTTGCGAATTACTGCTGGGGTTTGTATAGGAATGGTCCGGAACTCACTTACAAGAGGCAAGCCAAAATATATCGATCTCATGAATTCATCACATGATTATCTTCAGACCCAACCATCTGCCAGGAATTGTTTCATAAATTTAAATGTTTTACAATGTAACTATCATTAAAAATGTTAATGCACTTTCAATGTTGTTGGCGTATGTAATTAAAATGTATTCTTTTCTCTTAACCCTTTAAACTAAAATCTTCTACCTATTGCATATCACTAGAGCTAGAAAAAAAATGCGTTTTCGTATTAATTTTTCTCAACCCAAAATTAGTTATATTTGACTCATTAAGTGCAGAAAATATAATTGTTTTTATCAGTGTAATTAATACATCTGTCATCCACATTCTACGTGAATGTTTCCTCATTTGTTCCTTGGCAAAATATTTGAAGCAGAAGATATCCCACTCTTATAAAATAAAATCATAATTCAGATTATATCAAGTGTAGGGACAATGGTTATAGCTACTTTTTTTTTGTTTTGTAGTTTAACATATTGCCACTACTACTGATATTACAATACTTTTTTCAATAAACCTTACATTTTGTGAACCGATCCGTTCGTTTGAGACAATAAGTTGTTCATTTGTCTCATTATCTTAAAGTTCATCATCCAGAGGGCATAAGCATAGCAGAGAACAACGATACAAAGAGGACCACTCGAGATTAATTTCAGTCAAACAATCGTTATTTTATTGTGATTTTAAAACTTTAACACAGAATGGTTCACTTCAATGACATTTCAGCGCACTTAAACCTGCGATATCAATGCATTCAACAATCCATCAGGTGTTTTATCTAGAGTACATGGGGTAATGTTACGGATCAGGGATACAGGTATAAAAATGATACACTAGTTATTGACTCATTTTCAATGGTGTTGTTTACGTGTTATTCAATAATTCCATGCACTAATATGTTTACATCAGTAAAATATGTATATTTGGCTATGGCTTTAAAACGGCAAGCGATAAATACACTTAATTATTTATTTCCACTTAAGGATTTAAAATGAGATTTTAAGTAACTCAAATAACAGAACTGTATTAAATTAAATCTTAAATATACAGTGAATTCTCATGTGTTTTCTCATTTATCATGTTTAGCTTTCAATCTGACAAGTATCCACCTTATTAACTTCTATTAACAATCAATAAATTCATACACAAACAGGGTTTGCAATAACACTTAGGGTCTCCCTAAAATATTGGGTAAAGCTAATTTCGTTCCTGTGCATCTACAACATGTCAGCAACGATATTTTAAATTGCGCAGTCTAAATAGGCCATTCTCAATTAACTACTATTATAAAATCCAATCTTTGCGAAAAGGAGAATGGTTGCATCATATCATTTCAACAATATAGTGCTTACTTTAGGCTTCTTAAACATATTTGTCATAAAATTAGGTACATATAAAATATAATTCTAAGCCAAAGATTGGTTTCAATGACACGATAGCATAAATAATTATAGAACGAAAAATCGAAAGAAAACAAGTCACATGACTTAAAATGGTTTTCAAAAATAAATTCTTGATATATTCTGGTGTTCTTACCTTACAAGGAAATTATTTATTTATTTAATTTTATCTCTTTATTTATTCTAGTGGAGTTAGCTTGCATTTAACAATGTTGGTTAAATATTTTGGAAAGCAATATTGATGAGCCATCAATGGCTTATTACTCGTGAACAAAAACACATTTGGATTATATTTTAATTACCATTATTAACTAGGAATTGGGAAAAAGTAAATTTGTTTGCCATAGATAATATTGTGAAGCTCCACTACACAGTAAATAATTGAAAATCTAAACTTTAACGGAAAAAAGATTATCGCACAAAATACTTATGAAATTATTTTACAGTAAATGGAAGTTACTTTGAAAATCGTTTTATGTTCAATACTGTAATTTGGATTATTAACTCAAATGTTTAAACTGCCAGCATTATGTAGACTTAATAATATGATAATCTCTAACTTCGGATTAATTATGAATATTATGTTATTTCTATTAAGTGTTTCAATTGTAAACCAAGCATAGAGAATTGACCATAACAAATTTGAGGTCATAAATTTGTGAAATAAAATGAGTCAATCACAATGTAGTGTATTGTTTGAAATGAAAGTCAATTAACAGGAACGTACGTTTATTTTTCACTGAGCGGGAAATACAAGCAATAGTACAAGATTACTACTGCAGGCTGTCCTCTGTGACAAGGAGAGGAATACGTGTTACCAGCCACGTAACACGTCCTTCAAATTGGTGTTTCTCAGTCTGTATTTCTCTAACACTCATCTAAATCTTCAATTTTTTTTATCTAAACAAGGTTCAAAACCAAAACAAAAATCATTTATTTACTTATTATGCTTATTTTTCACTCATACAGCCACCGTAATATACCATCATCAACATTTGATTGAGCAATATGTAGTTCTCTTTTCAGTCGAATGTATAATTACTGAACACCTTTCGTGAAATATAGTCTCAGCACTTTAACTTCCACTTGGCCTGTCTACTTCTTACGTAGTATCATGACATAATCTAGCAAAGTTAATCTTAAAATCCCAAATATAATCGCAATGAATGTGTTCTTATTATAGCAAAATTTAATCAACAATTATTCAAAAAGCCTTCATTTATATGCCTAAAGGAAGTTAAAGCAAAGAGACTTCGATATACATTCAAGCAATACTTTCACATCCAGCTGACAGATACTTAGTATGACCGTTTTCATTCCCCATTATTTTAAAATATTTACAAATATATTATGACAATTCATTCTAATCAATAGAATATCACTTTATTTTACAGGAGAAAACGTAGGTTATCTGTCATAGGCATTTCATCATTTCTATAAAATCCAGTGGAAGCAGAATATCTGTACTTTAAACACCTCCTTACCAGCAGAATATTAAACCTTCCATAAAGCAGTCTATGGGCTACAATTATTGTTTTTGCATAATATAGATTCCGCCAAATATTTCATAGGCAAAAAAGGTGTTCAGTAAATGTTTTAATTATTCTTAATACATTTCTAGTAAATTCATTGGTCACAAAAACTACACAGCTTTTTTCACTCATAATTCAGTCTAAGATCATTTTTTTACGTATCGGTCATAGACAGCCTGCAGTAACAAAATTCATTTGTTCGTCACACAAACTAGTATACAGTAGAAACCAATTTTCAATGAGAACATGAAGGTATGGAAATTTTAATATCGCGGAGCTTCATAAACTTCTCCAAAATATTTTGGAAACAGAAAAATATTTTTATACGTCAATAGCTAGGCAAAAAGCAATTGAAAAGAATATCCAGCGATTTAGAAATTCAACATGACAAATAATTTTTTTAACACTGAATAGGAGCATATTAAGAAACAAGAACATCACTCATTTTTTTCTCACTCCAAGTTTTCCTTTTCTTTTTTTTTCTCTCTTATTGATAGTAAAAAAAGTCACGCGTTCCTTATCATACATATTTATGCTTGAAATTATTATGCTTTTCATTTTTACAGCATAACAAACGGAAGAGCTGATTGGTACAGTCGCTCATCATTATGTTTGTACAATCATATCATTCAGAATTTCTCTCCTAATCATAACAATTATACATTATAATATATTATATAAAAAAGAAAGTCAATCCTACATATCTGACCCTCCTTGATTCGCTCACTCGAGTTCAGTTTTAAACATTCAAAGCGTCTATTTTTGATGTCAATTTACAAATTGTAATCATAATTGTCGGTGCGACTTGTTGCACAAAATATACAATAATCGTATAATTTTTTCGTAGCTTAACGAAGCCTGACTGTACAAAATACTACAAACACTAAAAAATCTATTTGTTGGTAATAAATTCTTTCTCTCCTGGATTTCATCCGACGTAGTTTAAGTTGAAGAAAAAGTAAGGGCAAAATACAAGAGGAATGTACAAGTAGACAAATAAGAATAAAGCTAGACCAAAAGAACCACAGAATGTTGTACATAAGATGTACATCGTTGCATGCGTTTCAGAAAAAAATATTTAGTCAAGGACACTTTTAAATATATACACGATAAATTAATCATTTCGCTGTGTATTATAAAAAATTAACTGAAGAGGAAAAAAAGATTATTTTTTCTTGCTTTATATAGATTTACTTTTAATTCACATCGTCCATTTTTTTTTCTTCGCTGACTTCAATTTGAGCGAAGTTTTTATACTGAATGAATGAAAGAAAATGAAGTACATCACACTTCAAGTCCCCTTTTATTAAAATGACATATATAATTACAAAAAAAAATATCTTGGCACCATCTTTAAAGTTAGACAAACTATGTTAAAAATACAAAGACGTGTTAATGACAAAATTGTAAGAGGTTGGGGTCGATCACACAGCCTGTCATCTAACCATCAAATCTCAACTAAATGTAATTAAATGCATCGACATCAAGAGTTGACATCATTTTAACAAAAGGAACTTGAGGTTAGAACATTCACACTTACTGGCACTAACTTCAAGTCTTTTCTCTCCTCATTGAGAATCACTGCACAGGCCAGTCTTTTCAAAAATACTGCGTTCACTTTATTATTTTTTTTGCATTTTTTGTTTATATATATAGAGGAAAGAACAGTTGGAAGCGGGAAAAAAGATGTATATATATTTTTTTATTCCACATAGAAAAAAGTCTATGTCAAGATGACGTACAAGAGGATTGTTGTCCTGTTTGAAGACTGGAGATAACTTGTACAGGGTAGGGGTTGGGTATAATCACAGGGCGAGGACGCAACCCGTTTAACAACAAGAAGGTTCTTCGTGTTGCTTTTAATACGTTATAATATATTTTTTATCTGATGTTTGTTGAACACCAAAGGAAAGGGAATCGAGTGTTCACCACTACCTGTACATTCGTTCACCACAAAACTGCCTTCAAGCATTCTGACAGTGGTAACATGAACTAGTCCAGTTAAGGTTATTGTCTACATGAAGACGAACTAATCAATGGAAGAGGGTAACACAGAAAATGGGCGGGCGAGAATGGAAAGACTACTAAAAAATCGAACTGGCCCCATTAGATCTTGACTGTATTTATCAGCCAATATACTTTTAATATACTTTTTTGGCAGTGATGGAAGTTGTTTATTTGGCATTTCCTTGTGTTCCTTCTCACACGTGCCTCTTCATGTGGAGTGCAAGGTGGTCAGAGCGGGAGAAGCAGCGGTCACAATGCCGACATTTGAAAGGTTTAGCTCCCGTGTGTTTTCTGTAGTGGCGAGTCAACTCGTCCGACCGTGCGAACCTCCACTCGCAGCCTTCCCACGAACACTTGTAGGGTTTCTCGCCTGAAACAAAAACAAATACATCCTTTAATATTTGCAAATCGAAGTCCATATATTCGAGTCTAAAGTAAGAAAAATCTATGTTAAAACCTCTTTTTACATAAGGGAAACTTATTTACAGAATCACCTCCTGGAAGTCAATAGACAAAACACATTAATGAAACAACCGAAACGAAAGTTTTAAGGAAAATCGCAGCTCTGTTATTAGAGAAGAATGTGAAATTGGACCTATAAACTTCAGGATAAATGATAGAAGACTAAATTGAAGCGATCACATAGATAGAATGGAGAACAGTAGATTAGTACATACATAAGGACTTTATTAGACTAAATGTAAGATACATACAATGTTATTTACAAGTATGGATCGCACGGGCAGTAAGCCGTACGTGCTGTTGACAGTCCGTTACAATAAGTTCATGTTTGGTAATAATATACTTAAAACAAAAAAGAAAACACAATAATATTACAATTAGATAACAATACAATTACATTATACATTAATTTAGTTAATTACAATTATTAAGAAGTAATCGTATTGCAATTTGTTAACATATTTATTTATTCATGAATGAATGTTGTTCTTATTTTCCGAGTTTTGTCCAGAAATCTACCCAAGTTTATCCAATTTTCTGGGCTTACCAATACCTCGTAGCATGCCAATCTTTCACGATTCGAATTTAGAAATCTTTCCGGTAATAACTAACGCCTCCAATATTCCAAATCGTTACATTTCCCTAATATATGTATCTCGTCTTCAAAGCTCCCGCACATTGGACATATTCTCATATCGTGATCGTCGCTAATTTTTAAAAATTTCCATGCCCCTAACCTGAACCAAGCAAGCCCTGATCTCTCTTTAAATCCTAGATTGAGTATATAAGATTATTTTCCCCAAACTTATTTTAGGTCTCTTTGTAAAAACATTGAACGTTTTCCCGCACATTCGTAGATTAGTAAAGAAAGTACGTGACTGGTCATCTCAGCAGAAAAGACCTTTAGGAAGACCACAACTAACGATGGAAAGATGTCACCATACCCCGGACCTGAGGTGAATGAACCCGCAATACGCTGCCAGCTTTCATGCGTAGAGGAAGAAGAAGAAGACCTGTTGGATATGGGAGATACCTTACATTTTTTTCTAAACTAATACACTAATACAGTTGATCAATAAATAAAAACTTGTTCATAATGAAAGTAGTTCTTACTTAATATTAGTAGAGTAAACCCTATACTCGTGCCAGGTCAAGGAATGAGATGAGATGAAGCCACTATTATTGAAGGACTGTGATGTACGAGGATGCCGGTCGCATCATCAAAGGAGCAGATGAAATGAAAATGAATGAATCTAGAGAAGTAGTGGCATCGGAAAACGGGAGAAATACCTCCCCTGGCTCCGATTCGTCGACCATGAACCCCAAATGGATGACCGAGACGCGAACTCAGAACCCAGAGGTGGAGGGAGAGTGACTAACCACTTGCAATACCAAGTCTCTTGTACTTCATTTTACAGTCATTAAAATAATTAATTTTATTACACCATAAATACATCAGTTTATTCCATTAATTTTAGTCCCTTTTAATTATACCACTATAGGTCTGCAATAGTCTCCAGAAGTCATGACTCAATTTTTTTTGTAAAGTTATTCTCATGTGTTGAAATGAATCCCTCTCATTTATTCAAATTCCTCAAACTTACTGAATAAATACGGTAGTTGGCTTATTGCTGAGTACTCGATTGAACTTGGGTATAAAATGAGTTGTTAGTTATTACAGGCGACTCCTCTATTATTATTATTATTATTATTATTATTATTATTATTATTATTATTATTATTATTATCATCATTATTTTTGCAATAAATTCGTATGAATGTTGTATAAAAGACTTCATTCTGAAACAGACTTGGTTGTAACTGTATGGGCCTACTGTATGGCAAATTTAGTGAAACCTACACTGGATATAGTGTATCAGCAAAATTGAACATAAATCAATACTTCTAATTTCTTAGTTTTAATAACAATAATAATAATAATAATAATAATAATAATAATAATATAGTGATAAGAGTAATAATTTTATTATAATAATATACCAATAATACAGTAATAATAAAATTAATAATACAATAATAATAATAATAATATTTATAGTAATAATATCAACAATAATATTACAAATAATAATATTAGTAAGAATAATATCAATAGCTACTGTGATAATATCAATAATAAAAATGATAATAGCAATAACAGTAATATTAATAATGATAATAATAACAACAACAACAACAACAATAATAATAATAATAATAATAATAATAATTAATAATAATAATAATAATAATAATAATAATAATAATAATATAGAAGTTTCATAAACGAGCCAGTGAATATATAAAAAATGCATTTATATGCTGCAATTAACTCTCCGACTAACATTAACTACTAGTAGCACAAAAATGCACTTAAAATAAATATGATAGTTTTAAATAATACAGTAGTTACGTATAAATAAGCCTACATGTATAAATATGTAATTTATGAAGTGACGCATGATATTACATTAAGAAGTGACACTAGAGTATAACCTCCAAGAACTTTGTCAATTTTTGTTTGAAAGAGACAACTGAACGGAAGCTACTGTTATCCACTGCCAGAAAATTCCAATAACTGAAAAGTAAAAGAATTTAAAACAATTCTGTGATTACGGTATGCTTTATTTCATTAAGTTATTGACGTTAACATTAGAGGTTAGAGGTGTGAATAAAAGAGAAAGCGATTGCGAAGTTATTCTAACACTCAGCTGGAGCAATTCAGTAAGTCAATACTAATGAAACGTATCTTCTTAAACATAAATTATACATATGTAAGATAGAAATTATATACTTTACATTATTTATTAATTTCATAAACATAGTATTTCAAAGCTAATATATACCATTTTATTATATTAAACAATGGTTAACTTTGCTGTAAAGTTATATTTCAAGATATAGATATTATCATCCATCTTAAACTAAGCCTATATTTACTCGAGTTATATTAATGTATATTATACAATAATTTCCACCGCTGTGGTCTCGAGGTAGCGTGCTGCCTTGTTAAGCAGCGGGGCCCGGGTTCGATCCCCGGTCGGGGCAGTTTTTCTGGGTGAGGTTTTTATCGGGGGTTTTCCTCACCTGTAAGACAAATGTCAGGAAAACTTTAAGGCCCAAACGGTCCCCGAAATCACATGGTCATCATCATCACCACCATTATCATTATCATCATCATCATCATCTTTCACCGGTGTGGAAAGCAACGGGAAGCTACTACACCTACAATTCCCTAGTAAAGTTGCAAGCATAGCATGAAAATGCTATGATTGCAGTGAAGGACCTGCCTTCGGGCAGAATTACTATGGATGGATGGATACTAATAATAATTATATATATATATATATATTGGTAAATTAAACACTCTGTACTTGTGTCTGGCATAATGCCAGGTAGAGGGAGGAGATGAGATGAACCCTTATTATTGAGGACCTGTGGTATACATGGATGCTGGATTTTCAGGATTGTCGCACCGTCAACGGAGCAGTTGAAATTAAAATGAAACAAAATGGAAATGGAAGTAGGGAATGAAATTTTTGGCAGGGAATAATGGGAGAAATCTACAGAAAAAGCTGCCTAGGCTCCTATTCGTCCACCACGCACCCCAAATGGAATGAACAAGACGCAAACTCGGGGCCCAGGAGTGGAGGGCGAGTGTCCAATCGCTTGCGCCACCACACGATATTTCAGATGTGGAATATAAGTGGCAGTAGTTCGACAATAAATAAATAATAATAATTGGGAATTAAAAATAAAATGTACAAGAAGTTAAGCTAGAATTTGAGAAAAGCACGCATTTAAAAATATCTTAAAGCAAACTTCGGTAAGTATTTATGTGTTTAGTTTTAACAAATAAACAGGGGACGAAGTCTTAATTACTGTAAAGACATGAAGCTCCCAAAAGGTTTGCTTACAGTTATATCCTGTACCGACCTAGTTTGTTTAGTTGGTCGTTCCAATTAGTAGCAAGTCTTAGCCAACATCCCCAGAGCATGTCTCATCCTACATCCTGGTTCATCTACAGTAATTTTGTGTCCAGTCATTCCGTGCCTCTTTTCTCAATCACTGTACAAACAATATCCTTCAGCCTTAACTATGACTTCCTGACTAACCCCCTCTAAAAATACATACTTTAAGATAAAAACATCTGCTCCTTTTCAAGTATTTTTGGAATAAAGATAGAAATATCTAACCAGTTGTCACTATAGAACCCGGTGGTTCATAACCATGCGAATATAAACATCGCTGCCCTGAGGTAATATAATTCTGATCATTCACTCTATAATTAACCTCCCATAAATATTAGTTCCCATCTTATTCTTGGCGCTACTAAGCTTTCCCTCTGGTTTTTCTACAGTATCTATGTCCTTCCTTCATTCTCTATTCGCTGACAAGCCTTGTCGTGGATCTTGGAATCAACAGCCATCACGTGCACAAATAAGCGAAGTGAAAGAAAATAATTATCCCGTTTAACACAAATTATATTAGTTTGTAATAACGTGCATGAACCACATCGTTTGAATCAAATACCTCGGAGCAAGGATCCAACCAAATATTTGACGCCCATATTGACATCGCGGCAAAGGTCAAAAATCTTTTCCACGCGATGGCCTGTCTGGATGGACAAAATTCGGGATACCAGGCAATTAACAAAGTAAGGCTATACAAAATGCTGTTCCAACAAAGACGACTAAAGACATGTAACAAAAAGAAGTTCCTGGTGACACAAATACATGTGCTAAACGTGCCAACAAAGCCTATAACACTGTATCGAGAGCATGCCTTCCTGTCATAGCTGGAGTATTACCAACAGACTTGTACATAGAGAGGAGGATTCAACGACATCGTCTCCGAAGAGGGCTTCCCGTACACATCAAGGAAACGATCATTACTCCGGACCTATACGCCGAACCAGATGAAAGGGACACCGCCCGCAGAATTATCGACTCTCGCCTCCTCGACATGTTGTACCGAAATGACGTTTTCGGTACGTGAGACTACGTAATACTGCGCAACCACTACGTTATCGTGTCTTCGTTCCTTCAGTGATCTTTGTGATCAGTGCCAAAATTCTCTCCTACTTACCCCCCTTTTTTCTTTTTGCGCCGTGTGCTATTGCGCATCCTCCCCTCCGCTAGCAAGTCTTCAAATAAGCTGTGCTCTCTAACATCAGGGCCATCATTTGTTTAAGTTTCGACGAGTCAGGTCGATATAGCTCGAGGGAGCTTGTTAGGTTAATCGGTCCCTTAGGCCAGGGTAGGGCCACAAGGACGGTGTACCCTAGCTCTTGGCGGGACGGGTGTGAGTGGAAGAGTGTACGTATGTTTATTATCTTTATTGTTACAGATTTTTGTTTAGATGATCAGTAAGGTTACTATTTCTTTGTTAACTTATTCTTCTATGTCAAGATAACTATCTTTTATTATTTGTATGTTATATCTGACTTCTTGACTCTTATTAAATATATGCTATTTTCTTTTAGTTAACTTCTGTTTATTGATTGAGTAGTTAGTCATGTCAGATATTGATATAAAGTTCCAAAGCTTTCTCAAGTGAATCTAATCTCCTCTTTCCTTAAAACTCCCACGATTGTAATCTGTATAGCTTACAATACTATATGCTTAATAATTTATTTAGGAAAGATGATTTAAACTTCGCCTTCTATGGGCCCGGGCAAAGGAATGTTAATTTAAGCATTCTACAGGCCACATGGTCTAAAACGAATTTCTTCGTGATGATGATGATGATATTTTCAAACTCAAAGTAATTATAAACAACATTGGTACGATCCAGCACAAACACGCGAGTGGTACGGTGCAAGGTGGCAACTGGAATGGGAACAGGAGCCCCATGGACACCAGACATTCCAGTTCTTCCCGAGAGTCCAGAAAGGAATGCAGACTACCTGGGTAACTCCCAGCCACTACACCACACGGATCCTCTCAGGTCATGGACTCTTCCGCTCCAAACTGCACGAAAGAGGACGTGCCGACTCACATCTCTGCAGCTGTTTCAACACCGGAGAGGACGACGTAGTCCACGTGCTCTATCAATGTACCAAGTACAATGTCTTCAGGCAGGAGCTGGAGGAAGCAGCCATGATCGGTGAAACACAATGGCCACCCGCCTTAGAATTCTGGACCGGGAAGGAAGCCTTCAAATCCCTCACCAAGTACACAGGAAGAGTCTTGGGATTAAGAAGATACGAAGACCAGCGGAGACAAGAGAGGCGTTAAAAACGTCACCAATCTACTACTACCACTACTACTACTACTACTAATACTACTACTACTACTACTACTACACACACGTATATATATATATATATATATATATATATATATATATACACACATAGAGCAGACCCGGGATAAGGACATTATTCTCGAGGTAACCTGGTGCCCGAGGAGTGGTGGTGGGGCTCTAAATAAACGTTTAAAAAATGATCTAGCATTCCTAACTCTTCTGTTCTTATTACATCTGGTTTCCCATTATGATCATGTACCTCACTATTACATAGTTTTCTCCAGTCACATATATGTTCATTTGGCTTTGGTCTATTTTTTTCAAAGTGCTAATAATAATAATAATAATAATAATAATAATAATAATAATAATAATAATAATAAATATATTATTATTAATTGCAGTATATTTGCAAATAACTACAAAAATTGTTAGAAGGATGGACTACTTGCAGCTCCCGCCCTTATTTAGCCAGCTGTTCAATTTCCACAAGAGTCCATATCTGAGAGGTGGACAATCATCCAGTACACTATATAGAAGTGACATGTGGTGGATCTTCCACACGATGAGGTAGTTTTCTCAACCAAGAATATCATGATGATGGGTGGACAATGTCCCCATACACTGGGCAAACTTCCACGAGAAAATGTCTTCCGTCATGGGTACTTGAGCTAGCGCAGCGGGGATATTCTACCTCTGTCATGAAGTGTGATGCCTCAGTATGAGGTTCTATTTAATATTGTATTAGAAATAACTGATAATATATCTGTAAATATACAAAGTTTAACAACTAATACCGTATGTTGAAACAATAGTACATTGCAATATGAGGGTGTTAAGTTAGTTTTACAGGGGCGAGGGAAAATTTCCGACAATCTATATTACATGTATTACACAAAATATTTTAAGAGGCGATGAAATATTTGTATTTGTAGTATTAATTATTTTTCATTAAAGCAGCTGGCGTCTGCTGTAACAGTTTTAAAGAAAAAGCATCGGAATAAGTGCAACAAATTACGGCCTACCAAGATCAAGTATTGAAAATCACTGAATCTAGAATGCACGTTTCGTTAGATGAAGGAACATATAGAGACAGCGATATTGCATAGTATAGAAAAAAATTGAATATAGGCCATGTTCTAGAAGAGTAATGATACAGGTCGTGCTGAAGCGAAGAACATTCCAACATTTACAATGTTCAGTGCAGGATACAAAAGGAAAATAAAAGCTTGACGAGAATAAAAGGAGTCAAACTGAACGGATAGATGTGGTTAAATATTATATTCTATACATGTAATAACGTAATTATTAAACGGTCCAGACTGTGAAAATGAGTAAAACATGATAGGTAAGATCTGAATAAAGAATAACGCTTATCAAGGGTATGTCAAATATGGTGACATCCATCCATCCATAGTAATTCTGCCCGAGGGCAGGTCCTTCACTGCAATCATAGCATTTTCATGCTATGCTTGCAGCTTTACTAGGGAATTGTAGGTGTGGTAGCTTCCCATTCCTTTCCACACCAGTGAAGGATGATGATGATGATAATGATAACGATGATGATGGTGATGGTGGCTATATGATTTCGGGGACAGTTTCGGCCTTAACGTTTTCCGGACATTGTCTTAAAGGTGAGGAAAAACCCCGATAAAACCTCACCCAGAAAAATTGTCCCGACCGGGGATTGAACCCGGGCCCGCTGCGTGACAAGGCAGCACGCTACCTCGAGACCACAGCGGTAGACATATGGTGACAAAGGTCATGAAAACGTTTAAAAAAGTAACATAATTTTCTATAATACCCAGGTGAGTGTGTAACGAAAGAGCACCAACCGAGTTATAACTCTGTACAAACCAAAAATTACAAAATTATGAGTTACTTTCTATTAACACATCAGAAGGGCTAGTACAAGTTAATATTGCAACACAGGTAGTATATATTTAGACTTATAGGAATGTGTCTAAATGGCAAAACAGTAGGGTGCGTGTAGGCAAACAGTTTTCGGTTGCTTTTTAAATTCACAATGGGTTAAAACAAGGAGACGCACTATCCCCTCTACTATTCAATGTCTTACTAGAGCATGCCATCAAAACTTTGGAGAATGAAGAAGGCCAACATCTCAATGGTATTAATAGGCTGTTAGTTTATGCTAATGATGCATTATCGAGCGATAGCGATTCTATTGAGTAACACTAAGAAATTGGGACTGGAAGTAAACATCAATAAAATTAAATATATGTTCACACACAGAAATGCATGTATATAATGGAAATGGACAACTAATAACAAATGAGGGAATTTTGAAGAAGTGGCTGAATTCAAATATCTGGGAACAATAATTACAAATAGGAATGAGATACACAAAGAAATTAAACATAGGCTCGATTCAGGATATGCGTGCTATTATGCATTACAGGGACTCTTGTCTCATCTCCTTTAAGAAAAACGTTAAACTGAAAATATATAAAACTATTATTCTCACAGTTATATTATATGGATGCGAAAAAATATGGGCTCTTACATTAAGGGAGGAAAGAAAATTACGAATATTTGAGAATAAATTTCTTGGGATTTTTTTTGGGGCAAAAAGACATCAATAGACAGGTGAATGGAGAAAACTATAAAATAGTGAGATACATGGTATGTATAGGAAGCCAGATATAATAAGAACAATTAAGCCTCGCAAACTGCGATCGGCATGGCATATGGCACGAATGGGGAATGAAAGAGGTGGGATAATAACATTATCCATGATTTGAGGGCAGTAGGAAGTAGATTATACAGGGAATGGTTGGAAAGTATTGGCTCAGGATATGGATGTATGGATAACTTATATCCGCGCGGCCATGAACCTACGGGTACAATACAGCCAGTGAGTGAGTTAGTTAGTTAGTTCGGTAGCATATTATTAATTTTTTTAATGTGGAACCAAGACAAAAAAGACACTCACTCACAAGTCTTACTTCTATTATACAATGTGGGATTCTTAATTTTTAGTGCACAAAAATCCTAGCCTTAACACATTCGACGACACGAGATATCAGTCTGATCTACCTACTGTTTATCTATATTTCCTTTCTTATGGTAGGCATACATGAAGAAATTATCAATCATTCTAATTAAATAACTCATTTTTCACTATTTTGGAGATATCTCTCCTCCTTTAGTTAGAAGCATGTGCTATTCTATTCCACTAAACTAGGGAATACTATTATATATCAAAATACAGCCGTCACAAATAAGTATATCATAATGTGCTGAATGAAATTATGGTCATATTAACAATGACATCGGTAGTTACAACAATGTTAATAATAATTAAAATTAATAATTAGTAATAAAATAAACAAAGCAAGATAAATTATACTATAGACAGCCCCTATCTAATAAACATGAAAAAGTTAATAAAAGAAGAAATCTTCTAATATATATATATATAAAGTAAAGTGATCACACAACAGACCTCAGGAGGCCTTTGGGGCAGTAGGAGGTTAAGGCTCCCACTTTTTCTAGACAATCGGCACTTGATGTCAGCCGGGTTGTCAGCCCTGCGTGACGGCCGCCTTTACCCCAGAACAAGCGTCTGGTACTCATTTCCGTTAGAGGCTGAGTCGACCCCAGGGCCATAGTGCCGCCAGAGTGTTTGGGTCAGTTTAAAAATCCTGACCCCAACGGGACTTGAACCCTCGACCCTCCGGCTTGTAGCTCAGTGCCTTAACCACTACGCTACGGCGTGCCCCATATATATATATATATATATATATATGTATAAGTGTTTGAATTCGATTCGCCTGGTGGTGTAATGAATAACACGCTGAGGTACAGACTCAGAGTTCCGGGTTCGAATCCCGTCCAGGCATTTATTTTTCTTATCATGTCATATATATATATATATATATATGTGTGTGTGTGTATTAGCTAACACATGCGTCAGTATTTACTTCATTTAATAAAAAGTAAAATAAATTATTAATGATTATTTAACTCATGTCCCAAATGGGAGTCAATGACCAATCACATTTCAATTATTTTTTATTTACAACAAATCAAAGTCTTTTTCACCTCGATTTTATCAATTTAATGTTATCACTTTAAAATCAAGTTCCTCCTTTTTTGAATAGGGCATATTATTATTTTGCAGTGACTACATGTGGCTACCAGATTGTATATATAGTGCACGAATGTAAACATATATTGCTTGCGGGACGCAATATAAAACATTTGTAGCAATTGATTATACCACAAAAAAAACCCACTATTTGCACTTTCTTAAACTTATTGTTTCCCAGAAAAATATAATTGACATATTTACATCATAGGACATCAGAAATTAATTAATAACCTATAATGTTGGTTATAAATTTCTCCACTAGGCTGCATTCTTACAATATTGCGATCCTTTGGCAATAAATAATATGATCCGGTTGCAGTGATGAACAAATGAAGCATAACAAACGTTTCTCATTTGTTTTCAAACATCGCCGTTTACATTAAATATATAAATATTTTAAATTAACTACAGTTAAGTAATGATGGTGAGTAAACAACTTAATTTTGTTCGTTAAATAGTCCTAACAAATGCCACTCTTGATTTTCAAATTATCTAGATAAATTGGAAATTACTCGTGACATTACTTTTGATAACACCCACCCAAGAATATTTTAATTAGCGACTCATTCGCATTCACTGCGACTAAAATATCGTTAACCAAACCTGTACACATGAAAAATTATTTATTGAGTACCAAAACGTATCAATTTATTAATCTATATTCAAATACTGTAAGGGATACTTTTTTGTTCAATCCACAGATGTAATTGGGGATATGAGTAAGACTTTGATGAACGCCTCTAGTTTCGCAGCTTCTATCCTGACCAAGGTCAAATCTTACGAATTGATTAATTTTATGATGCGGTTCCTTCGGAGCAAAAGGATTCGGCCCCGTTGATACAGATATATGTGCCACAATAACGAATCCTCATATATGAAAATCAATCCCTTGAAAGAATAGGAGTTCATTGCCTAGCGTCGCAGTTTGATACAATTTCCAAGACAGGGTGATTTTAATACCCATAGCAAGCCCGAAACCGTAAGAGATATGAAGAGAAGAAAACTTTACATTGCATGACTTGTTAAAGTTTCAAATTCTCATCGATTAAACTTAAAATATATCATAGCCTATGGCATCTAGAATTATCAGTGAATTTAAATTGGACTCTGTTGGAATTGGATACTGTCCATCATTGTGGCCTCGGGGTAACGTCGTGTCATTCCCCGTCGGGACATGTTCCTGAGTGATTATTTTCCGAGGTTTATTCTCGCCTGTATGACAGATCTCAGGGAATTAAAAACCCAAAATAGTACCGGAGCTTCATCAGACCATCTTAAATATTCATATCATATTAGCCTTCTTTAGTATGAATGGTGCGTCTTGTCCGGTTGTCTCGGGGGTGGCCATAGCATTGAGCTGAATATTCATCCTCCATTTATTAATGTGATCAATAAAAGTAAGTTAGTGTTCCAGAGTTTAAATTCCTCTCCAAACAGCTCGTATCTCCTTAAAACCTGATCGACGTGGGGGACGTAATAAACACTCACATAGGGAGCGGCCAAACTAAGGAAAATCAATTAAAAGCATTAATCTTAACTAAATCAATAACATTTAGATTTTCCAAATATAACAAAAATTCCTGAAACTTTATAACTCATAAATTATAATAAAATATGTGATTGAATATTGCAGTAAAATTGATGCTTTACATAATTTAATTGTAGCAATAATAATTATCAGTGCTTGTTACCTAGCTAGTATGTTGCATAGTTTGTGATGTGGTTGAGATCTCGGTGATTAAGCGAGAGCGAGTGAAAAATTTTAATCAAGTGATTTCAACTATAATCTAGTGAAATGTTTCCCACCACTGATGTATATTTAAGTTAATATCAAATTAAGCCTTTAATTCCTCGTTTCCACAATGTTTAGCACCACTATTTAAGTTTTCAGTTGCAAACAACATTCGATTGAATTCAACGAGTGAACCGAAAAAAAATAAAATAAACCATGCATTAAAGTTTCAAACTCGTGTGTAAGAGTGTTTATCATTACACCGAGCCTATTCATTGATAAAACGTATTTACGTTATGACAAGCACGGTTAATATTAATAACAATTATTCATCGTCATTCAGTCAACGAAAAAGGTTTAGTGCCCTGTTCCGCGATTATCCATCCAATACTCTTCTAAGTAACTGACCTTAACTTCATTTTACAACTAGCTGGAATGCAATACTAATTTTTTAGTAGTTCTCTAGTCAACCTTGCAACATGTTGTCTCCATTTGTTTCTATAATTGTATATTTTTGTAAAATATTGTTTCAATTTTAAGTTCTGATAATAATTCTGTGTGTACATATCTTATGACCTTACCAGGTTTATTTTGCTATTATTCTCATAAATTTCTTATCCGCCGTGATACCGGGTTCGTCTTTTCTTTTTTTCTTTTTTTTCTTTATAGCTCATGTTTAAAATCCATGTAAGAATATGGTTATTGCATGAGTGTTAACAGATTATTTGCCTTGTTTACATTTGTGCTTATTGGGATTCAAATGTTCTATTTAAAACACCTCTTATTTGTTAAAATTGAATGGTTTTGTTGGCGATATCCTTTTCGTTTTCGTGTTACGTTGAACAATCTAGTAGGTCATTGTATTTAAATGTTCTACTATACCATTATATATTGCTACTTCACTTCCAATTCGGTTTCTTCCTTCCCCGTGCCATATAGAATTTGTTTAAATCGAGTTTATGTAAGAATTGAAATGAAAACGTTTTAAAAGTAATTAATACTGCTTATAAAGTTAAAAGAATCATATTAATTGAAAGAAGAAGGAATGCCTTCCGGATATGGAGTTCAATATTCATTAATGTAATAGTTGATCATTTTGAACTACTGGTCCACTAGTCCACCCTAACAAACCATTTTTGTGAGACCATATTTTCGCTAAGGTCTAAATGAAGAACTTACTGTGTAATTGAATGCACAAGACAAAAACAAATAAATGCCAAAACTTGCACAGAATAGAACTTGTAACTGAAAATCAACTGCAACTGCTATTGGAACGAGAGATTATAACAAACAAGAAACCCTTTAGGAACCCCTCGCAGGGGGTAGATAAAATTGCCTAACGATCATAATAGGAAGGAAAAATCTTTTTATATAAAAAAGTAAAGAGAGAAAAAAACCATGACAAATTTTACACCCCATCTTGTATCCATTGAAGCAGTCATATTCGCCCCCAAGTCTCCTTTATTTCCAATTCCGTAACGTCCATCTCTCTGAAATCCTTCCCTACATCACCCATGGGGCTTGCCATTAATAACCAACTCCCACGCAACAACCTCCAACTCCTCCTCTTGCTCGTGACGTCATGTGCGTAAGTTCCCCGTTCCAAGGAGCTAAGGCGAGGGAACATCGCGGTAATCTATCAAGCTACCCTTAGTGCTACTATCGTCTTCAAATTCTTAAGCTCCACATGGATACAGCAGAGTAAATAGATAGGACCATTTTCTTTTATTAAAATATGTCGATAATCCATAAAATGTTTAAAATTTGAATTATTCATATAATTGCCTGATAACAGCCAAACTGCCCGAAAAAGTATAATACTATATTCTAAAATACCTATTCGGGATTCTTGGTCGTGTCTAGCAGTGTTGTATTCTCGACGTTTCATAACCTTCTGCGGGTGACATCTTCACGAGATTTTCAGGAGATTTTGCTCTTGTATATTTTCGTTGTAAGTGGTAATTAGTTGTTAATTTTAACAGAAAAGAGGAAGGTTTGAGAATTAATAAAACATGGTATCCTTCCCTAGAAAAATGTCAAATAAAACCTTATTGACAAATATAGTAAGTCATGATATATACCATGAGGACAACAAATGGGCGAGCTACCCTATGTTTAACTCAACCAATTAGAAATGTTTACTAAAAATCATAGTTACGGAAAAATCACACAAATTAACAACTAATTAGCAGTTACTACAAATATCTACTAAAGCAAAATCTCCTGAAGATGTAACCCATAGAAGGTGATGAAACGTCGACAAGTCATGGCCAAGAATCCCGAAAAGGTATTTTAGAATACATCATGATAGCCGTGAAAGTCTGAACCAATTATAATACTGTTAATAAAGTGCATGTCTTCCTAAAATCTACATAATTCTTGATCTTTCACGAAATCTTCAAGTCTGATTTCACAAAGATAATTTTATATCCCTAATTTCATTACACATTTTTCTGGTAACAAATATTTTCGTTGTAATTATTATTTTGTTGTCATGTAATAAACCTCATGCCATCTTCTTAGAGTTTTTTTTCCTCTGGGATAATATCTGGGGAAGACCCTCAACTCAGAGTATTTCAGCTGTAATCGTATACTATTCATGGTGAACGCGTTCACGTCGCGGGGAGTGGACGCTGCTCATCAGTAAGTTTCATCGCGAATCGAGATGCGGCAGTAAAACCGTTTGATTGGACGACAAGTAGATGGAAAAGTACAGCCTGATACAGAGACTAAGATGGCAGTTCCATCACTGGACTACTTTATTTTGGCCAGCAACCAATTGGAATAAAATGTGTTCTTTTCAAGTCTCTCAATAATACATTCTAATAAGAAGCTGACAACCCGGCTGACATCAAGTGCCGATTGTCCAGAAATAGTGGGAGCCTTAACCTCCTACTGCCCCAAGGGCCTCCTGAGGCCTGTAGTGGGATTACTTTACTTTACTTTACTTTAATAAGAATCACTTGGATAAAATAACAGTATATTTTTATCCATAGGTTATGGATCTCCGTGAAACAGGAACCATGGTTTTAAAATTCTCCGAAATAATCACATCCTCAATTATTTTTATTGGAAAAAATTAATTGATCTTCACCGGGATTGAATCAGCAACTATGAGGGAACTTAGACTGATTTTTTAATATGCGAAAATAAATATTTTGAAATAATTAATTTTAATAACTGTGTTAATCACATATCAGTTATATTATATGGGTGCGAAACATGGACTGTTACTTTAAGGGAGGAAAGGAGATTACGAGTTTTTGAGAATAAAGTTCTTAGGAAAATTTTTGGGCCAAAGAGATATGAACAGACAGGTGAATGGAGACGACTACATAACCATGAACTACATGGTCTTTATAGGAAGCCAGATATAATGAGAACAGTTAAGTCTCGTAGACTGCGATGGGCAGGACATGTTGCGCGTATGAGGAATGAAAGACTTGCATGGAAGTTTCTTATAGGAAAGCCAGAGGGAAAACGCCCAGTTGGTAGACCAAGAATGAGGTGGGAGAACAACATTAACTATGATTTGAGGGAAGTGGATTATACAGGGAATGATTGGAAAGCATTAGCTCAGGATAGGCATGTATGGAGAGCTTATGTCCACGCGGCCATGAACCTACGGGTTCGATAGTGCCAGTGAGTAAGTAAGTATGTTAATCACATATGTTTTATCTTATAAAAATAGAAATTTCATTTTTATATGAATTATAATAAGTTTACAATCAAATTACAAGAAGCAATACAAGAGGCACAACATATTGCATTAAAAATAGGCAACAATCACGCAGTATAACATACGTTGCTGAAACAAACATGTGTCTTCCTCAGTGATACAGAGTCTTGGCTTTAATTACTGACTTTTTTTGCGCCAAATTGATAGCAAAATGCATCTATCCTTGGGTTTAAGGGGGACCTACACCTTTAGCCATTAAAAATACGGCATGTTTCAATTTTTTTTCTCGGCAACAATGCTTGTTACAGGAAATGAAATTTGATATTACAATGTGTGCATGTTTGAGTCCTTAAGTACAATCTAACGTCAGTCGTTGTAGTTAATTAAATATTTAAATGTCAGCAGAAAAGTTTGTATTGACATGCCGTTTGCCTGATAATTTTCCAAACTTTCAATACAATTTAATGATTCTTGTTTTATTTTACTCATTAATGTTGTAGCTACAAAATATACTACAATTGTTTAATGATATAGAGTGTAAATATTTTATTTTGTCCTTATAAATTGATGCATAAACATTTTTGTTAAATTTGCATTTAAAATATTTTTTAAACAATAAATATAATAGGTACATTATTAATTGTAGTATATTTTGTTCATCTCTGTAAACTACATATACATGCAAAATTGTATCTCAATATTTTCAATAGTTTGGGAGTTATCAGGGAAACCGTACTGAAAAAATTAAGTTACGGAAACAAGCGACAAACTTACCGAAGATGTAGGTACCTTCTAAAATTAAAGGGCTCACTCGAGTGACAGCACTGCACATTTTTAAACATAACTCGAAAAGTAACAGAGATATCAATGGAAATATTTGACTAATTTAAAGACGACGTTTCAGTCTATATGACAAAAAAAAAAGAAAAATACCTTTTTTTAACCCCCTTAATTCCCAGTAGGGAGGCAATAATTACTTTATGAGAGGAGCAAACAATACACAATTTGAAAATAAAGTCCTTAGAAAAATGAAGAAGAAATGAACGCCTCTCTCCTTGGTGGGGGAAGAACATTAACCATGATTTGAGGGAGTTGTATTATACAGGGGACGTCTGGAAAACAGCACAAGATAGGGATATATGAAGAACTTAATTCCGCGCGGCCATGCATGCCGTAGAGTAATGGTTAAGGTACTACGCTACAAGTCGGAAGTTCGAGTCCTGGTCGGGTCAGGATTTTTAAACTGACCCAAACCTTTTGGCTGCACTATAGCCCTGGGGTCGACTAAGCCTCTAAAGGAAATGAGCTTGTTCTGGGGGTAAAGGCGGCCGACACGTAGGGCTGACAACCCCGCTGACATTAAGTGCCGATTGTCTAGAAGAAGTGGGAACCTTAACCTCCTACTGCCCCAAGGGTCTCCTATGGCCTGTAGTGGGATCACTTTACCTTCAACATAATCCTCCATATTCCATTTTCCCAATGCGTTAGTTCGTAATGCAATCATTTATGATATTTGGAGAACAGATTAGTTACTATTTAACTCTTACTCCAAATGACAGTTAATGGTCAATCACATTTCAATGAATTTTCATTTACAACAAATCACAGTCGTTTTGCACCTCGATTTTATCGCTTACATTTTTTTAAGTGGCTTCCAGACTGTATATATAGTGCACGAATGTAACCAGATTCTGCTTGCGAGATATAACAGAAAAAAATTCGTAGCAAATGATTATACCACAAAAAAAGAAACCACTGTTTGCACTTTCTTAAACTATTATTTCTCAGGAATTAACGCTGCAGAAAAATATAATTGAAATATTTACATCATAGGACATCAGAAAACAGTTAATAACCTGTAATGATGTTTTTCATTTTTTTTCTCCATTAGGGTGCATTCTTACAATATTGCGATTCTGTTTGGCAATAAATATGATTTGATTGCAATGATGAACAAATGGAACATAACGTTTCTCATTTGTTTTTAAACATCGCCGTTTACATTAAATATATAAATATTTTAAAATAACTATTTTTAAATAATTATTTGTGAGGAAACAGCTTAATTTTATTCGTTAAATAGTCCCAACAAATGCCACTCTTCATTTCCAAATTATCTAGATAAATTCACTCCTCACTTCATGAGTCGTGAATTTATCGATAACTTGGAAATCACTCGTGGCATTACTTATGATAAAATTTGAGGTAAAATCAAACAAATGTTTTAAACCGCAGTAACTCAAATTTCTGAGTTGACAAACACAATAATTCTACGCTTTTATTTTACTATATTTGAATTTGTGCGACGTTGTACAGCCCTAAAGTGGAGAGCATGGAGTTGTTCTTGAGAGGGCATGTTTATGAAGTCTTTGTGTTACACCTCTTCTTGCCAATCAAGCACCAGATTTTCAAGTTTTTTTTTTTTGTTCTCAACTCTCCAACCCTCTTTTTTCTCCTTCTCATTCCAACGGTTAACTTTGTCAACCTCATGATTATTCATGACGCAATAAGGTAAAGCCTAAAAGACTTTAGGAGATGGAGGCAAGAGAAAATGGTGACTACAACTAATAATACTTCGCACAACCGTTAACACTTTCTAATATTAGCCATTCCATTTCAATAAATACACGCCCAGTGGCTTCGTTCCATTATATACAATGCGTTGTAACGTCATATCTGGAACGTCAAATTGCAAATCTGACGCGAGACTTGTCTTACTCTAGAGAGAATTCAACGCGGTATGAATCAATATCACAAACACAATTGAATCCACATCACAACTTTTCACTACATTATAATAAAGATGTCAAGTGCGATATGCATCAACGTACCGTTCTGAAAAACACTCTCTTGCATTGCAAACAATTTAAAATTCTCTCTTATTACAATAGTTATTGCATAAAAGAGTTGATTTCATAAAGTTCTTTGTCATTTTAAAAAACTTGCATTATTTATATACACAAAATACTGATGAAATGTCGGATGGCATCAGAGTCTCTTCCCCTATGTGTGTGTGAGTGTGTGAGCGTGCGTGTGTGTGTGTGGTTCTGAACGTAAATAGCATGTGGTGATGTTTGGAGAAAAAAATATGACAAAAATTATGAATCCATAATCTATTCCAGGGAGTATTTTAAAACTCTGGTTGTATTTACATTTTAGATTTAGGGTCGGTTTCACCAACAGAGGTAACTGTATTACGCCAGTTTTCCCCATGTATAATGCATAGCTTAAACTGGCGTAATACAGTTACCTCTTTTGGTGAAACTGACCCTCAATCTTAAAACATTACCATGGTGAAATGTGGTTAGAATTATTTTAACACTGATTTAATTCATTGAGATCTGAATCATATATATGGCAATTAACATATCGACACAAGAAAATTGAAAACAACAAAGATGCAATTTTTAAGAGGAGCATCCTATTATAAACCAGCAGAGCAGGTGAGGAATTAAATATTTTCAATAACAGAAAATAAATGGAACACCGTAAAAGAGAATGGATGAACTATATTAACAGGATGCAAAAAAATAGACTCATTAAGTTATTAGTATTATCATTATTATCATTATCATTATCATTATTATTATCATTATGATTATCATTATCATTATTATATGGACCAGAAGGAAATATAACTGCAAGACGACCTACAAGAAAATGGGAAGATTGCTTTAAAATTTTCCGATGTCGCTACACAGACTTAAACCATGCAGATGATTATTTATATTCACGTTGATTTATCGTCACGAACATATTAGATTCAGGTTCTTTGTACATGTTTCGAAACCTAAAGAATCAGTCGAACGATTCATGTTGTATGGATCTTCTTCTACATCCCCCTGGTAGCCATGTAAATGTTTTCATTGTAATATTCCAAACATTATGTGTGATATAGCCATTTTTTTATTATATTTTCCTAATATATACAACCTAAGCAGAAAAATAGAACGGTGTTTACTGGTGGATAATACCTAATTTAATATCTATGAAATTGTAGGTATATTTCCTAATTTGTAATGTGTAATAGTAAACAGTTGAAACCATATTTTTATATACATATCCATCATTAGGCTATATTGTTGAAACAAGGTCTGTACTTCAGCACCAGAAATGTTATGAAGTTTGATTGCTTGAGAAAAACATATTAAATCCCGATTCTTGCTACACATACATTCAAGATCATGGATTTTTATATATTCGAGTATCACTCATCACAAATTCTTGCTGCTTTAGAGAAAAATAATTGAAATAAAATCTGATATTTTCCTTTCAGACATATATTTGGAAAATTTTGCCTTCAAATTAGGAAACTGATTAACCTGATTTGATTTATTAATACAAGGAATTAGTTCACCATTAATAACTATTTCAGAAGCAATTAAACATTAAGAAATCATGAATATCTATAAAAATAGGAACATACAAATTAAATTCAGACATCAAATTGGTATCCTATAAGGTACTTGATACAATATTTTTCAATATTAAAAATGAATAAACATAATAATAAAAGTTTGTCTTGAATGCCCGATATATTCTAATTCAAATTCTATCCCCTTAAAAATAAAAGTTTACAAAATGTAAATCAAAGCAATGGACAGTAATAAAAAAAATCCTATAATATGTATTACGATGTAATTTTAGTTGTCAATATTTCGATGGCATAACAATTTCACATGAACTTTAAGAACGGTGAAATATGAGGAGTATGTTTTCAGGACGGAACAATATTGGAAAAAGAAAGAAGAATTTAAACGCCATTGTCTTCTCCCATGGGGTAGAACACGTTTCAAATTCCGCGTCATTCAGAATTGGCTTCTTTCCGATAGACATTAAGGTGAGGCACTTTACTTGGATTCATATTGAACTAATATAACGGACCATGTTTTTTTTTCCTGAAATTACTTGTGTATCCTCCTGCAGTGCATGGTTCACAATAGAATTAATAAACTAAACTTAATAAATTCTACAGTACGATACACTAATGAAGCAAACACTGAAATTAGTGCAGTGATCAAGAATTTTCTTTCGATTTATTTTTTACATTCATGTTTCTTTAAAATTTCCTCGTATCGTCTGTGAAATAGAGAGGAGAAAGTTAGGACTATGTTACACTAGAAAGGTACATCAGGATTAGAGGACTACTCCCAAAAACAGCAAGGCACACATACTCTTCAAGAACTGAACTCGGGTCTCAGACTGCAAGGTAGAATCACCATCGACAAAGAAACGGCAGAGCATCAATCAAAGATATCAATTAAGTCATATTTGTTCCTATAGAAACGATACAGAGAGCATGAAGTTTGAAGTAGTAAAGTTAAAAAAAAATGCCATACTGTGATTATTTTAAATAGGCCTATATTGCAATCACCATCTATGTCGTTTGTAGAGAGTTCAGTACAGTAGGATAAGTTACAAAAGCGTCGCTAAGTAATCTTATGGTAGGACTGCTGCATTATAACGAGCGGTCTTTGAGATTCACTATGGCACTCGCCGGTAAGCGGTCCCGGCGTCAGCACATGTCGTTTCCGGCGAGCAGACTTCGCAAGAGTCGGTTATTAAAATTATATTAACATTGTTTACTAGTCTTTAGGCAGATAAAGAAAGGGAAGATAGGAACAGAAAGAGACGACTTCAGCGAGAGACTACAGTGGACCCTGTTCGGGAAGACAAGAGTTGACGGCGGGCACGTTTTTCACCGAGCGAAACCGAAAATGTGATAGATCGCTCTGTAGTTTTCTACTCAGGATGATAAGATGTTTCCCTCTTATAAGTTAAAACGATATTGCACCACGAGAAGGTAAGGATGAATTAAGGGTAATACAGATTTGAAACTGCGAATAATTTTCTTTGCTATAAGCTTACAATAGCACATGTCCTTTAAATAATTTTCTGTAACCATTTTTCAAGAGCGAGAAACAAGGAATGAATGACGTATAAACTTTAATTCTGGAAACAAATCTTTACTTTTGTAATGTTTAAACTCAGCAAATACGGAAACATAATTCTTATTCCCAAGGGAATTAATGCATGGATATCTTTCTTATCCCTGCACTCGAAAAATACATCAAAGGATTGAAAAGTCAGTAAAATTAGCCGTACAAACTTCTGTACCAGACATTTCAATTAATAACAAGAGAAAACGTGCTTTAAGGTTCTTGTTTGTGTTACAATTTTTACTTCATTATTGACGAAACGCAAGGTTCTGCTTTGGAGGGATTTTATAGCAGATATGGTATATAAGAGTTTCAATGTTTTGATAGCAAGTTGCTTTAGGCATTTGAAATGCGCAGGGAAAATCCTTTTTTTTTCTTCTTTCTTTTTTTTCCCCCAGAACAGAGAAACCCCTTTAGAGACTATATGCAGAGTCCTTTAGCCTCCTTAAATATAAATATATATGTATGTATAATATTTTGTTGGCAACAAAAAGTATTCTCAAAATACATATAGGCCTATACAAAATACATACCGTAAATGAGGTGAAACAAAACTTATTCACGTCTTCACAATTAAAATAAAATGTGTTGGATTAGAATGACAATTGTGATGACAGAGAAGACTGTTGTATTACAAAGTCAAATTCAAGTATATCACATGAAAGTAAAAAAACAGGTATGTATACAAGTGGATAAAATTTATTTTAGTTTAAGCGTAAACACGCTGTGGAATTAACGACCGTATGACAAAGATCATGGGAATAAAATAACCAGTGGAAACAATATGATTATTTAAATAGCAGTTTATTTCCAGACAAAATTAAATCAATATCATTTTTAAAACATTATTAAATATCATTATATTTTTTTATTCCATATTTCATCGTCAATTAACTAAATCCTCTAAATTGTATATAGGCCTACACTTATTTTAGACTCTTTAAAGTATTATTATAGGCTATTTCTGGTAAAACAGCTTTCAACAGAGGCTGGCGTTCCTAGCACCAGACCAACAGTTCGAATACTGAACTTGAAAATGCACGTTTTCTCTAAATGGAATTACACACAGGATCGGATTATGTTTTAAAGACTTTGTGCGTTTAGGTTTGTGACAGAAAAAAAAGTAAAAAACACGTAGAAAAATAAAAAAACGAAATTAGAATAAAGAAAAGAATAAGCTATCCTATATCCCTCTCTTCCACGTGTAAAATCTATTGAATGACACTTAAAACGTTTCCAATTTCCACTTGGCATGTAAAGAAGGAGAGCACGCGAAGAGAAGAAAACGAAAGACTTGTAAATCTGCACCTACTACAGTATAGTTTTGTCGGTAAATCATTGCTAACGAGAAATACTGGCTCGGTCTGCAGGCCGGGTCACAACTCTCCAGGACTATGGGTAAGCTGATACTGTGAGAGCTCTCCTCTCCCCAAATATAAAATAAAATTGTCGAGACAGTGCAGAGCTTCAAGCCTGCTGACGTAAGCTTGCTTAAACGAGCCCTGCATTTTCAACACATCTATCCTTTTCCCGTTACACTGACAGAGAACAATCGACTCGAGTTAACCTAAACTGCCTATGTTCATAAGTTTGTATACCGTAATTAGGAATCACCATAGCTTGGATGGAATGAACCATAAACAATTAGCTTTCAGGAAAAATTGTTAAAAATTCAGTGAGACTGAGATCTTTGAATAATATTGTTGGGAACATGTATACGATGTGACGTCTGAAAAAAACCAACCGAGTCCAAAACTTTGGAAATTGTAACAAACACCGCATCATAGGCTACTGTAAGTAACATTGCACGTACATATATAACACTAACTGACTATCTAACTAACTCATTGGCACTACCGAACCCGTAGGTTCGTGGTCGCGCGGATATAATCTCTCCATACATCCACATCCTGAACTAATGTTTTCCAATCATTCCCTTTATAATCTACTTCCCTCAAATCATAGTTAATGTTATTTTCCCCACCTCATTCTTGGTCAACCAACTGAGCGTTTTTCCCTCTGGTTTTCCTACAAGCAACTTCCAAGCGCGTCTTTCACTCCGCATTCGTGCCCTATCGTAGTCTACGAATCTTAACTGTTATTATTACATCTTGCTTCCCATAAAGACCATGTAGTTCACTGTTATGTATAGTCCTCTCCATTCACCTATCTGTTCATCTCGCTTGGTCCAAAAATCCTCCCAAGAACCTTATTCTCAAATACTCGTAATCTCCTTTCCTTCCTTAAAGTAAGACACTATAAGCTGACTTAAATATAGACTATGAACGCAATACAGTCCGAAGTGTTGCTTAAATTCAAAATATACCACACACATGCCATTTTTGCACTGAGTGCGGAACCAAAATTGGAATGCTGAGTGGTTAAAATGGTGCTTTGACAAGAACATTATTTTTCCCAACTGTTTTTTGACCGAATAAAGTGCAAATACGTAGAACCAAATTTTGTATTAACACAATTTATGACTGGACACGGTAAATTTGGACATTATTTGGAACGATTTAAAATAGGTACACATACCTGTATTTGCAAAAACTCCAGCCAGACTATCTCACATCTGTTACTTGAGTGTCCCGCATTTGATTCCAAAAGACATGAATTTATTAAAAATTTAGGTTATTGCCATAATAGATTTCAACTGCCTTTGTCAAATATTTTATGTAAGAAGTGTTGCTATAGAAAGTTGTGTGACTTTATCCATCATATTTTTAAGAGACTTAGTTTTTTCTTGGGTTTGTTTATTAATTAATTTATTTGCATTATTATGCAACGCTGGAAATTAAACATACTCTAAATTAGTGTAAATAATTAATTGTATTGTAACTTAAACTCTAACATACCGGATGGTGAAATAGGGTTCATATTATTGGAGATCCAATAATAATAATAATAATAATAATAATAATAATAATAATAATAATAATAAATATATATATATATATATATATATATATATATATATGAACATAATATTTTCAGTGTTATTAATTATAGCATACGGATCGTTTGTTCCACGCTCCATGGGCTGATAATGGCGTACCTTTAGTTTACTGCAAACATAATTCTAAAAAAAAAATATTGTCCTAAGTGATGCCTACAAACAAGATTTATATTTTGAAACGTTATTTAAAATCAATGTTTTTCCTCTCATTCTAAGTTCAATAAGGAAGCAGTAACATATATTTTTATTATTGAATTCCAACATGGAATGGTTTTAGGAAGGAATTCAACGTGAACTGCTTATACGTGAATGTTCAGAGGTTAATCTTTACCCTGAGTCCTATTGCTGTTGAAAACCTCCGGAAACATTCAAGTGTGAGAAGTAAGTGGCCATACACTTTTATAAATTGTACTGCAATTTCCCAGGAGTCAGGTTTCTACTCACTACTCCGTGTAAAAGTAAAGAAGTAGTCAGAGGGTTTAAAACAATAAGATAATAGACTACATTCGCACACATTTCACAAATTATGACGAAAATATTAGCCTGAAATGCAGAAATGTGTCACTTAAATCCCAATATATTAATTTCCTTAGTTACCGAAAATACAATTTACAAAGGGGAAAGAAATCTATTTAACAACAAATGAATCAAAATACCGCTAAGAGAATGACATTTTCCTGTACCTAATCAAACCAAACGTATAAAATGTGTCTATGGTTTAAGGCTCATCAAATATAAGCTGCACTAATAACATGGTGGATGTCGTGGCGTAAAGATTGATTCCCTACGTTCCATTCCGGGATCTGTGTTCAATTCACTGCGGGAAGGGAATTTTAAATATCTAGGGGCCTACCTTAGATCTTCATGTGTGTCATGTGAATATGTGAAAAAGGAAAATATAAAGAATGTCAAAATCAAAAAAGGTAAATCAATAACAACGGAGAAAAATTAAGCAGTTAAACGTAAAATTAAAACAAAGTATAAATAATATTTGTGTGGTTCATCGACTTAGTTTGCATAAGGTGCTGGAGAAAATAACGTGTTGTGTTTAAGATAACCCTCTCATTATTAAAGTTAAAATTTTTATTTTTATTTTCCTTATTTGACTTCATATTTATTTGGAAATTTCTGATCATCAAACAGCAAATAGAATTTTAAAGGGAAAGAAAGCCAAATTGAACAAATGGATACAAGAAATTAGGCTATCTTAGGATATTCTCCGGCCAATTCAATAGTACAAAATAAAATATGTAATCAAGTAAAATTATTCTATAGAGAGTATTCATCTCCACAAATAATTATACATCAACAGACAGCTAAAGAAGTTTTAGGTAAATGTTATTTTCAATCCCCTTAGAGTTAAATCCAATCACTTTTCACGACATTTTCTTCTATTTCTTTTCTATTTCCGAGCAGAATCTTAAAATGTCTCTCTCTTGTTCTATGTCGATCCAAATTTATATTGCTGCGTATTGCGAACATTTATGTTTTTTTAAAGAATTTACAAATACCGTCACTGACAAACTTTGTTTTTATAATGAATTTTATTTTTGTCACAGTAATGACTTGATAGGCTAAATAACTAAATAATATGATTACATGATTACAATATGCAAATGGACAAGTGCTAGAACAACGATCTTATTAATAAATTATAAATGTTTGATCTAAGGATTTCACGGCGGTCCATAGTATGACTTGAGGTTGCTGATTGTAGTACCGTGACGTAGGATTGAGAACTCTACCGGGATGGAAGAATATATCAACAACAGCACGTCTCAACGCCACTACACGGTTCCAATACCAAATAACCTGAAGTCAAACTATATAATACCAAATTACCAACAAAATTATTTTATGGGTAGATATGACAACTACTAAATATGAAACTCCTCTAGTATTGCTCCATCCAAAATAAGACTACCCTGAATCGAACAATCACTGAAGTACGCCATTGATCGCTGGTAGGAAGGGAAGGAACAGTTCACAAAGATTAATGTATCATTCAATGTATATATATATATGTGTGTGTGTGTTATTTATGATGTAATATGTGCTTGAGACGTCAGTCGTCTTGAACTCAATAATAATTCCGTTAAAAACACTTAGTAGGCCTTTCGTAACATGTTTCATCAGATAGTATACCTATTGAAAAGTTGATGGAACATATTCCGAAAGGCCTACAAAGTGTTTTAAACGAATTATTACTGGGTTGAGATATCAAAAATATATTTTATCATAAATAATGTCACGAGTGATTTCCAAATTATCGATAAATCCACGACTCACGAAGTGAGGATGAAGAATGGCAATTGTTAGGTCTATTTAACGAATAAAATTAAGCTGTTTACTCACAAATCATTACTTAAATATCCATCCATAGTAATTCTGCCCGAGAGCAGGTCTTTCACTGCAATTATAGCATTTTCATGCTATGCTTGCCGCTTTACTAGGGTATTGTGGGTATGATAGCTTCCCGTTGGTTTCCGCACCGGTGAAGGATGATGATAATGATAAGGATAATGATTGCCATATTATTTCGGGGACCGTTTGGGCCTTAAAGTTCTCCTGACATTTGTCTTACAGGTGAGGAAAAACCCCGATAAAAACCTCGCCCAGAAAAACTGCCCCGAGCGAGGATCGAACCCGGGCCCGCTGCGTGACAAGGCAGCACGCTACCTCGAGACCACAGCGGTGGACTTTTTAAATATGGTTATTTAATATAATATATATATATATATATATATATATAATGTAAACGGCGATGTTTGAAAACGAATGAGAAACGTTTGTTATGCTTCATTTGTTCACCACTGTAACCAGATCATATTATGTATTGCCAAAGGATCACAATATTGTCAGAATGCACCCTAGTAAAGAAAAAATGAAACACATGAAACTGTTTATAACCAACTTATTAATTCATTTCTGATGTCCTATAATGTAAATATGTCAATTATATTTTTATGGAACGTAATTCCTTCGAAATAATACGTTCAAGAAAGTGCAAACAGTGATTTAATTTTTTTGGTGATATAATCAATTGCTACAAATGTTTTATATTATATTCCGCAAGCACTATCTGGTTGCATTCGTGCACTATATATACAATCTGGTAGCCGCATGCATTCTAGAATTCTTACATGTTAATATATACATTGTTATATTCAAAATAATGCTATTACCTATTCAGAACGTTAAAAAGGAGGAGCTTGATTTTAAAGTGATAAAATTAAATTGATAAAATCGAGGGGAAAAACGACTGTGATAGGTTGAAAATCAAAATTCATTGAAATGTGATTGGTCATTGACTCCCATTTGGGACATGAGTTAAATAGTTATTTTCAACTTTTATTTAATAACCTCAAATGGTGGGTGATCATGAAATCTAAAGGTCTGACTATCTACGAAGGAAAATTCTGTTCCCTGCATTATTATAATAAACGACAGTTGCAACGAAAAAAATGAATAAGCCGTCACGCTGCAACTCCATAACTAAACAAATTCCTCTGCAAGATGAATTTATGGCCCCATCTTTCCTGTTTAACGGAATATATATTTATTTTGTTAAATTTTGAGAAAGTCAATTTTTATACCGGCTTATTTAAACGTGTTGCACTGTAGTGAAAACAATAATGCATAACCAGACGTTAATATATATTTCCGTATTGTTGGATAATTTTACATCAATTTAAACAATACGCACCTGTTTATTTACATTACTGAACTTAAAATATTAAACAAATTAAACTAATGTATATTATAGGGCATATTGTCAATTTAAGGGTTAATTAAATTGTATGATATATATTCCGACGAACTAAACTTGGCGGTTGCTAGAGTCAATTTTTAATTTTGGATTTTCAGGTAAACACCCACTTCTAACAGTCGTATTTCTCTAATTTCTGGAGGATACGTTCCTATGTTTATTTTAATATCATATACTGAACCTAGTTGCAAAAATCGAAAATTGTGACCACTAGAGAAATTGTTAAACTTTCGTTTCAAATGAACTCCTATACATAATGGTCCAATAATCATAATTACACCTTATTAGAGAGAATGGATTTATGTAGCCTATTAACTTTATTACCACATGAATAACTTAAATTCACTGAAAAAAAATATATCCACCGCTGTGGTCTCGAGGTAGCGTGCTGTCTTGTCACGCAGCGGGCCCGGGTTCGATCTCCGGTCGGGGCAGTTTTTATAGGTGAGGTTTTTATCGGAGTTTTTCCTCACCTGTAAGACAAATGTCAGGAAACCTTTAAAGCCCAAACGGTCCCCGAAATCATATGGCCATCATCATCATCACCATCCTTATCATTATCATCATCATCATCCTTCACCGGTGTGGAAAGCAACGGGAAGCTACCACACCTACAATTCCCTAGTAAAGCTGTAAGCATTAGCATGAAGGACCTGCCTTCGGGCAGAATTAATATATATATATATATATATATATATATATATAAGGTTGTGATTTTGAGACAGAAGATGGCTTACAACGGGCAGTTTACAAATTAAGTAAAATATGTGAAACATACAATTGAAAATATCTACTCTAAAAACAAAATTTTAGCTTTTCGAGGATATGAGACATTAAGAGTAAAAATCCAATTACAGAATAAAATAATAGAACAAGTGAGCAATTTTAATTACCTGGGATACAATGTGTCATATAGAAAAAGTGAAGACATTGAAAACAAAACAAATAAATTTGATTATATATGTGGCACCATAAAACTAAGTCTGAAAGGAACTAGAAAGGAGACACTTTTAAAATTATATGAAACAATGGCAGTTCCAATACTACTGTATGGATCAGAACACTGAGTCTTAACCAAAAACCAGGAAAGAAGAATACAACCGTCAGAAATGAGGTTTCTGATGAGTGTGGCTGGCTATACAATAATGGATCAAATAAGAAGTGAGGATATACGAAGGGAACTGAATATATATATTCAAACTATTAAACAGAATTACACAATACAGAGATGAATGGATGGACCACATCAGTAGAATGGATAACAATAGAATTCCGAAACAGATTCTTCATTACAAACTACTAGGACGAAGAAATGTTGGAAGACCAATTCTAATGTGAGATAGGAACAGACCAGCAGGTCTAATACTTGATGCTGATGATGATGATGTTATAAATATTTGATAATCATAGATAAACATTACAAATAGCATGTCCGTATGTCTATATGGGACAGAAATATTAATAAAAAAGAAAATGATCTCATTATATTTAAAAATAATGCAACCGATTGACAAGAAGCAAAGCTGAAACGCAAATCAAAATGACAAGATCAACTGTTTCCACTGTGTATGAAGTGAAAAAACGTGAGGCTATCCATTGCATTTCCAAATCAGTGTTGAGACAAGTAGATGAATCCGAGAAGAAGCATGTTTATAAATGAGGCTGATATTTTCAGCGAGACAAAGATGGAAGTTTCCATAAGCACGTGGCGGCACCACAATATATGGAATGTGAAAAGTTGCCGACAAGAGGCACGATGTGGCGGTTAATTATCGGAAGTGAGAAGAGGCAGTACAAGGGCAGCTGACAGGAGACTGATTCTGTGGGAGGCGCGTGCTCAAACTGCGAAAACAGCTACACTACATGAAACATTTCTTCTTCATCACCTATGTCTGACGTTAAGTAAAAATAGAAATACCGGTCTACACCATAATCCTGTTACAGAAGCCTTCTTTCACCATCCTAACAACACACAATGCAACGTGAAAACAATAGTGTCATAAGTCGCTGACTGCTGAGCCTGCAGTCCATCAACTCTCTTTACCTTAGTTTAACTTCTCCCTTTAGAGGTACTTTTACATACCACACTCACCCAGACCTTACAGGGAAACAACATTTCGGGAGAGAATTTGAACTCAAGATCACACACACATTTTTGACCACACAAGAACATGGAGGGCGTCCTTTGAACGAGTGATCAACTCACCTACGGCCACCTCCGAGACAACACTAACAAATAAGTCAATTCATTGGCCATACGATGTTCGGGGACCATTTAGTTTTTAGAAGTTTCCCGATATTTGTCTTACAAGTGAGGAAGAAGCCCAAAAAAACCTATCCCAGGAAACATGTCCCGATCGGGAGACGATCCCGGACTCCCTGGACCCACTGTGTACGAGGTAAATTATAACACTTCGGATTTCATAAAGAAAAAACTAACACCTACGATGTAGGAACATTTTTATTAAAAATTAGACCTGCATTTTTATTAAAAATTAGACCTGCAGCATCTGCAAAAGTTTAGCCTAAAAACGTATTTCATCCATTAGCGGCCTACTTTGTGTTTTTTTAGCTTAAAAACTGTCTTCTTAAAATTTGATTCACATAATTCATTCCAGTCCAGAGTTCCTAGGTCTCCGGAAATTTCCGGAGATCTTCGGAATTTTATTGCAGCATTGAAACGATGTAAAATATAACAATATTACTTTGTTGTTGATAAAAATATATTAATGTATAATGTACGTTTTAATAATATAAATATATTCATCATCATCCTCTTATCGTGTTCCTCTAACAGTAGTTCGATTCCAACAGTGCCTCCATGCATCTCTGTCTTCCTATGATTTTTAAAAATTGTGTCCAATCATATTCCCTGTTTTTATCTTTCCTATGGTCCTTCTTCTGGATGTTTGCCTTTGACCTTTAGATTAAACATTCATATTGGCTGTCTTTCCTGGATTTGATTAGTAATGATTTCGTAATTCTAAAGACAACTATCGCAGTTAATGATGGTGACATTCCGTGGTGTTACACATTTTTAAAGCCTAAAACAGCATTATGAGAACCTATTTGACAGTTTTAAGCTCTTTTTTTAGGTGCCCAATTTTTTTAGAGCCTAAAAGTACGACTTTATCTAGTTTTTTGTTAGATATATTTTGATAATTTTCTGACCTATTACATTACATTAAGTAACGAAATCAAAAAAAGAAATTTATCCCAACTCTTAATCTGACACGAACGAGATATAGTAATTAAGCTAAATTGGTAATAGTTGAATGCAGGCTTTCACGGCCGGTAATCGTAATGTTGAGTGATTCCGGGTTATGTGGCCGTGGTCCATAGTTGGTGTTGATACCAACGTTTCGCCCTCAACTGCGGAGGGCATCTTCAGTGGCGAGTGCTTCTATGCGTGTTTCCTGGTCGGAAGATCAGTAGATCCGCAGTTGAGGGCGAAACGTCTGGTATCAACACCAACTATGGACCACGGCCACATAACCCGGAATCACTCAACATTACTAAATTGGTAATGTTCAGTGCACGAAATTTTACCATGGCCTTCATTGAATATTTTAAATAGCATTTTTATTGAAACTACAGTATTACAATACTGGTAAAACGGATAGATTTTATATGGGTTCTATCAATTAATTCATTTATTTGAGTACTCAAAAGTATTTTCTAATTCTTAGGATTGCTTTACTTCATTGACAAAATAAATACTAGGCCTATGTGTATAACTTATTACCTGATGTGATATAAAGTTAATAAAGGATAGCACGTGTACAGTACTTGAGCGATAACGAGGAGATACTAAGGGCCAACACACACAATCCATTGAATAATACTAAGAAATTGGAACTGGAAGTAAACATCAATCAAACTAAATATATGTTCACACACAGAAATGCATTATATAATGGAAATGGACAACTAATGACAAATTAAGTAAATTTTGAAGAAGTGGCTGATTTCAAGTATCTAGGAACAATAATTACGAATAGGAATGAGATTCACAAAGAAATTGAACATAGGCTGGAAATGCATGCTTATTATGCATTACAGGGACTCTTGGCGTCCCAACTCCTTTCAAAAAAACGTTAAACTGAAAATACATAAAACAGTTACTCTCCCAGTTGTATCATATGGATCGAAACATGGACTCTTTCTTTAAAGGGAGGAAAGAAGATTACCAGTATTTGAGAATAAAGTTCTTAGGAAAATGTTTGGACAAAAAAGAGATGAACAGATAGGTGAATGGAGAAAACTACATAATAGTGAGCTATATGATATGTATAGGAAGCCAAATATAATATGAACAGTTAAGTCTCGTAGGCTGCTATGGGCAGGACATGTGGCATGTATGTCAATGAAAGATGTGCATACAAGCTTCTGGTAGGATAACCAGAGTGAAAACGCTCAGTTGGTAAACCAAGAATGAGGTGGAAGAATAACATTATCCATGATTTTACAGGGGATGATAGGAAAATATTAGCTCAGGATAGGAATGTATGGAGAGCTTATGTCCGCGCGGCCATGAACTACGGGTCAGAAAGAGCCAGTGTGTTACTTACGTGTACAGTACATTTTTAACTCAGAATATAGTTTTTTATTGAATGATATTGGTTATACTTGGTGTCAATGTCATTACTTCATCATCATCATCATCATCATCATCCATGCAAGTATTAGGCGGTGTGGCCTGTTACGGTCTCAAAGAGGAATTTTCCATCCAGCGCTTTTTTGGACGTCCCAGCGACCTTTTGCCTTGGGGGCAGTAGTGAAGTATGACATTTGGAATTCTATGAGACGGCATTCGTTGAAGATGGCTTTCCAGTTGTTCTAGTAGTTTATATATGGTGAAGAATGGGTTCTACATCCAACTTTTCCATAATTTCCTCATTTATTTTATGGCCCACTTTGTATGGCTTGCTGTACGGCGCATAAATCGCATCTCATTTGCTGTTATGCGGCTTTCATCTCTTCTTCGTATTGTCCATACTTCACTACCATATCTTAATACTGGTCTTGCGAGAACCTTATAAAGCTGCTTTACTTCCAGGTATCAATGTTAAGGCTCAGATTAGTAAACATAGGATATTTCACGCTGTATAACATTTGTAATCATTTTCAATCAACCTTGGTTATTATACAGTAGTTTAGGCTAACAATATATATATATATATATATATATATATCCATTCATAGTGATTGTGTCCGAGGGCAGGTCTTTCACTACACTCATAGAATTTTGATGCTATGCTTTACAGCTTCACTAGGGAATTATAGGTGTGGTAGCTTCCCCTTCCCGTTGCTTTCCACACTGATGAAGGATGATGATAATGATAATGATGATGATGGCCGGACGATGTTCGTGGACCGTTGGACCCTAAGCTTCCTGACAGTTGTCTTACAGGTGAGGAAAAATCCCGGAGAAAACCTCACCCGGGAGCTTGTCCCGACCGGAAATCGGGCCCGGGCCCACTGCCTGACTAGGCAGCACGCTACCTCAAGACCTAAGCGGTGGAGCATATATATATTTCCGGTTTTAACAATGTTGATACATTCTTCCGGCACCAATGATTTGTCTTCAATTTCGCTTTATAATTTTCCTCCATTCGTCTCTATTATAACACATTTCTTCCTCTATTTCCCAGTCCTTCAAAATTCCCTGTAAGGGCCCCTAGCCAGGGTTACGGTGAATACCTCAACAACAATGATTTATCTACCTTTACTCTTATTTCTTTACGTTAGTTTAATCTCTCCCTTTATAGTTACTTTAACCTGCCCACGCAACCCGGGGATTATAAGGACTCCATCTTTTGGGAGAATAATTTTTAAACTCTGTAATGTGGTGTGTTTTATTTTAATGAGTTTTAAAATGTAATAAGAAGCCTCTTGATAATATAAACTTACTATTTATGTCCGTAGGCCTGTAATTTCTATTGAGTGCCGTTGCCTATTTACATATCGAATTATTACGTACTTCATTCAAAGACCCTCGCCGTGCCGGAACAATCCAAGGCATCATTCCTTGATGAAAATATATGAACGCGCGCTTGTTCGACTCCCCATGAAGGAAGACATTTTCTCAAGAATTATATCAGTTTGTGGGACCGGTGCCCTCTCAGCACCATGAAGAACTTTGTAGCTACAATAAATAGCGGCCCCAGATTCAGAAAACCAGTTATAATAGCTGGAGGTTCGGAATGCTTACCACATATCATCGACAATTTGGCTGTATGATCATACACCTGTATGATTGACTCATGTATATGTGAGGCTAGCAGCCGACTGGTAACCCAAATACCTTGTCACACCATGAACATGTAAAATTTATCCATATGCTAGTGAAAGTTGTGTCTGTTTGTGAATATTACAGAATATGGTGTTGTAATTATAAATGGGTCCGTCATTTTATACGACCGAAAAGTACTACATGTACCGTTGCTTAAAAAAAAAGCTGTATTTGTTTACGAGTGTGCCGCATTCTACATTATAATATTATTTACGTCGATGACGGATGAACGAGCTCGTCGGTAAAAACAGTGGACTATATCCACTTTTGATGCATATGCATGTATAGGCTTTATATATGTGTGTGTGTGTGTGTGTGTGTGTGTGTGTGTGTGTGTGTGTGTGACACAAAAAATAAACGCCTGCAGCGGGATTTGAACCTGGGACATCTAACGTGTATAATTAGATGCGATACCGTCTTCGTTACCCAGGCTCCCAATGCAAACATTAATTTGTATATCCTTATATACAATGGCCAAGACGCACTAACGTATAGAGTTAGAGGTCCCTGGTGCAAATCTCGGTTCAGGCGTTAATTTTTCTTTTCATTTAATATTTGGCTTTCATTGCAAAATGTCAAAATCGAATTATAACATCGAGATATATATGTGTGAGTGTGTGTGTGTGTGTGTGTTAAAGAAAAAATATATTATGTCCAGAAATTAGTTATATACCTGCCATATGTTGCTACAAATCCTATAGACTATACGTATAGTTATCAATAAATGGAAACGCAGTTTTACTAAAATGCGAAAATATGGACAATATCCATTTTTTTGCTAAAAATAACTTTTAAGTAAACCTAAACCGAAGGGATTATAAAATCTTGTTCATATTCGCATTTCAAGAAACTCTCGTCTAGCTTTAACGTAACAGAACATAGCACGTTTCTCTCCATTTTCCGATTGTTTGCTTGTAAGGAAATTAGAAATGCGATAAAACCATGATAGTGAATATAAATTAATGTAAGCATTCATCATACAGGATAAAGAAAGAGGGTTTGCGTAGAACAATGAGTCTGCCTGTACTTTGAGAAGACGTGCTGGATTTATTTACGGAGTAGCAATTCCTTGTCTCACAGCCACTGTACCCGCAACAACTTCCGACAATTACCGCCTCCCAAGAGAGAGAAACTAGCCAGCCGGCCCTGCTAATTTGCCACGCTTAAATTAAAGCAGACGTTGGGTCACAAGCAGAAAATACAGAGACAACAGCTTCAGGGGCTTGGCTTCATGCATCATCTGCTACCATTGTAACATATGTCCCGTCATGCATCCAAAATCAGTTGCGGGGCGTGCTTCAAATCACAACGTGCAGTGCTGCTCTTCATTTTTACCAGAACACAAATCTCGTTAAAAATCAACGTTACAATTCCAATCAGTCGCAAGAAAAGTACATTTGCCTGTGGTTACATTTAATAAAGGCAACGGTTTAAACCGTTATTTTCAGAACTGTCTCACATTATACAGGCCCTATTTTTCCTCCGTATAAATAAGTAGTGGTAGGCTAACGCCTCATAGGCCTGCGGCGACATTCAGTTTTATTCAGAATAGTATCCTCAGATTATTTTATTAGTATGGACAATCATAAAACAGTTAAAAAAAATATATATGGCACAACCATTATAAACTAGATTTTTTCCGCAATGTCCCAGGTTGTCGTTTCGGCATTTTGGTATTCTCCCTTGGCATTGGCTTAATTGTAACCCACTTCTGAAGTTCGGGCGCCTAGAAGGCGGAATTACGTTAGCCCAATGATATGATGGGTGATGAATGATAATGAAGCGCCAGGAGAGTTCTTAACCTTAACGTGACATAAATTCTAGACCATGGGCAACCTTTGAGGAAAAATTCCCATGGTTTGACCGGGAATCGAACCCGGGACTTCATGAACTGCAGTCAGAAACGCTGACCACTAGCCCATGAGGCTGGTCTAAACTAGAAAAGTTGGAAAACCAAAATTAAGCTGGGAGGATAATGTGTTGCGGATATTAGAATTAGTAAAATTTGAATTGGAAGAATTCAGCAGCAAATAGAGAAGTCTGGAAGAACATTCTGAGGAAGGCTATGGCCCAAAATGTGCTATCATGCCATATATGATGATGATGATCCTTAGATTATCTCTCTCTCCCTTGGTTTAACTTCTCCTTTTATATGTATTTTTAAATGTACCACACCATCCGGGCCTTACAGAGACACGGCCTGTCGGGAGAGCAGTTTTTGTTGAGATTAAAAATACTTTTTTACCAAATAAAGACTTGGAGATCTTCCCAGGATTACTTCTATGTCAACGCCATCTCCGATACAACACGAACGGACAAGATACGCCATTCACTCCTTCATTCATATTTAACTAGGCAAATACGATACGGATGATGATGTTCGGGGACTTTAAAGTTTCCCGACAATTGTCTGAAAGATGTTACCCCGAAAACACCGAGGTGGACATCCTTCGAATATAAATAATATAAAAACGTAGACTAACAGTAACTATTCTTACTGTTATGACTGGGAAACAAGTCATTTGAGTTGACAGAAGGAAATTAACTAAATGCCTTACAGAAATTGTTTCTAATGTAAATATTAGGACACTTAAGGAACAAAAGTAGGGACTGAAGGAAGCTTCACAGTTCAAGAATTCCATAGTGTATTATGTTCGCCTAAAACTGTCTCGATTAAATTCAAGTAATTTATATGGACAAGTCATATAGGCTATTCAGAGCTAAAATCATTAAACATTTTATTAATGAGTTATTGGGGAAAATATTTAGGTTGTTTATAAGGGTGGATTTAAGGGAATTGTAAATCTTCTTCTTCTTCTTCCTTCCAGATATTAGGTCAAGGCCTGATACGATCCCATAGAAAATTTTCCCTCCAGCGTTTCATAGGACGGCCCAGTGATCTTCGTCCTCTTGGTATATATTTATACACAGCTTTGGGGATCCGATTTGAATTAATTCTTTCAAGATGGTGTTTCCAATTTAGTTGGTACTGTTTAATATATTCCAAAATTGGCGTAGTCTTCAATTCTTTTAAGATATCGGTGTTCCTTTTCCGATCCCATCTGGCGTAACCCGCTGTTCTGCGCATGAATCTCATTTCACAAGCCGTTATTCTGCTTTCATGTTGTCTTTTTAGTGTCCATGCTTCACTACCATAGGTCAACACTGGTCTAGCCAAAGTATTATATAAACGTAATCTGGAGTTTTTTGTACAAGGGATGGTTTCATAACTTGGTTAATAATTACCAAACTTTTATTATAACTAGTAATGTTTTCAGGGATATCCTTTTCATCCCAAATAGAGAAATGATATCCAAGATATTTAAATTGATTAGATCTCTCTAAAATTTTATTATGGAGATAGATTTTACTTTGTATGGGGTCCTTCCCATGAAATGCCAATTGTAAATCAAATCTATGAATTAGATTGAATTAGTTAAGGACAGGTATCACTGTATAGACTTAATGAATACCGCATTGATCCTCCGATTTCCATAACTAATAGTAAGTCCATTACTCTGGTGTCATGAGCAGCTGTGATAGGCGAATAAATTTAATGTTATGACGAAAATAAAAGTGAATCCACTAATTGACTTATGAGGACCTTAGGGCAATAGGAAGTCAAGGCTCCTATTTTTCTACATAATCCGAAATTTATGTCACCCGAGTTGTTAACCTTGTATGACGGGTGGCCTTTACCCCCAATACAAGCGTCTGGTACTAATTTCTGTTAGAGGCTGAGTCGATCACAGGCCCATGGTGCCGACAGAAGCTTAAAAATCCTGACCCCACTGGAACACAAGCCGTCAACCTTCTGGCTTGTATCGTACTGTCTTAACCAAAAACGTTAAGGCGTGCCCCCATATTGCGAAAATATATAATAAAAAATAAATCTATGATACAACTTGGAAGACCCCATACCGACTGACGTGATTGCTACGTATTGACAGCTGAAGACAATAGGCAGGAGTTACGTGGTTTTACACTAGGTTTGCAGGCATATCTCAAAATTAAAAAATGCATTGTTAAGGAATATTGTTAACATACTTATAGAAATTATAGGCCCACCTAACTAACTAACAGACTGGCACTATCAAACACGTAGGTTCATGGCCGAGCGGAAATAAGCTATCCATGCATTCCTATGCTATTTAACTTATTAAAACGTGTATAGTTGATGGGAAATGCCATTGCTATCCACTTAGGGATATCACGACATTATATATTTTAATTTTTAAGGGTAGTAATGAATTTTATTTTTACATTTTAATATTTGGGATATGGTAATTGCAAGGTACTAGTATAATTTATGAAGGAAGAATACAAAGTTATACAATTGTACATCCATTCAAGGTATTTTATATGTAGTCCTATTATAAAATAAGTTTAAAATACAACTAAATAGTTAGAATTTTATCTAACGACGCTCTTTATGAGTCCAGGTCATTAGCATCGCTAGAAAAACCTAGCACGAAAGTATCGACCAATTCTGCACAGATGCCTCTTATTTCAGGTTTGAGGCTATTTTATGTCTTGTAAAACAACGATATAGGATCCAGGACTTAACTGCCTTTCGGAAGGATTTTACTCCCTTAAAAATACGTATATCCGTCCACATTGAACCCACGAGCCTCGGAACCAGAGGTGAGCTTGTAATCACTCGGTCGGTCTACAGCGGGAGGGAGAAGTACACTTACCACGATGAGAGTATGAAATGCGAAAAGCTTTGTCTACTTGGGGATGATTTTTACAATGAATGAATATTGGACGAGACATATCGAAAGTCCAAAAGTGAAGACTAGGAGTCAGGCAAATAAAATGGCAAAATTGTGAAACATACCAGTGAGTACGTTAGAACAGGTTTATTCTTCAGCTGTGAGAGTGACTATGCTATATGACTCGGAATTATAATGTTGGGAAAGAACGGACAGGCTAGATAAAATTCAAGTTACGTTTTTCAAGAGAGCGTTGAGATTAGCAACGGGGACTTCAAATTGTCGTACACTTAAATAATTCGATACATTTTAGGGCTTAATAAGGGCACAAATATGGCTATTAAATATTGGTTGGGCAAAATAAACAGGAATCAGAACACGCTCAGAGCAGAATGTTACAAGAAACAGAGAACGCAGTGTGTTTCAGGGATTGAATAATCGGTTTATAAAAGGAGATTGAAGGGCATTGGGATGGGTTTGGTATGAGAGAGGGACACGAGGAAGAATAAAAAAGTTTGGAAGAAAGTTAGGAAGAGACTAATTGATATAGATAGACAATGCTTAATGGCCCGAGTGTAGCCAGAAAATATAGCTCACGCTGTAGTCAGAATGTAAATTATCTTGGGGGAGGGAGAAGTGTATTGACACTTAAATGGGGATGATAGAAGTTCCATTGCATCGTTCCACTTCGGTGGTAGGATGACCCATGATTTAACAAACGATTTGGGTATTAAATTATACCCTCTATGGAACGAGCGGGGAAATTGGCAACATATTATAGCATTTTATACACAAACAGAGAAACTTAGATTACAGTTGCTGCCGGAGAAATCATCGGATCGTGGGAGAGTAGGGTGTTGCCATCTTTTAGGAAGGGTCGAGAGCAAAATGAAAACATGCAAATTTTTGGACACAGTACGGAAATTGAGGGATAACAAAATTCGAGATCAATGAATAAATATGCATTATTAATAAAGAGGACTTTAACATGGTATTTGTTTCAATCTTCAATTGTACTCTGGCTTAGTTGAATACCCTTCTAGTACATTTTCTGAGTGTGAGAGGGATGGTGTGTGTGCGTGCGTGTATGTGTGGGCGTGGGCGTAATCGCGTGTGTGTGCGTGTGCGCGTGTGTGAGTGTGTATGTGCACAAAGGCGTAAGTGTGCGTGTGTGTGCGTATGTGTTTGTGTGTATATGTGTGTGTGCAGGGTCTCCCGTGTGTGGGGGGATGAGTTCTTTTTAAGTCTGCTTTGTAGCTACATTTTTTAATTGTAGGAAGTGAGAGTATTTTTTTTATATTCATACATACGGTATTTTATGTATATATGTAGATGTGTTATTGTGTAGGCTATGTACTGTAGACGTAGACTGACATATATTAAATATTTTATTCACGTTGTGTGTGAGTATCGGTGTGTAAATACTATAGGCCTATCTATTTGTTTATGTAATCATATTTTATTATTTACTCATAGACCAGGAGTATAACCAACAGGTCCATCCCCAATGTCATTGAAAATGTGTGCATTTCCATTATTTCGAAAAAATAAACAAATGTCCACTACTACATTATAATCGCTAGTCCACTAGGCTGCATAACACCAAACTTCAGAATAGAATGGCATATAGAACTTATAACATTATAACTTTCCACTTTTTCCACATTCTGTATCTTTTGAATCATACAAATGTTAGGATAGAAATATTTTATAATAAAATCAAAATAATTATTCTATATTATTTACCGTATTTAAAAGTGTAGGAAAATTTTAATCCAGTAAAAATGTTTTATGAAGACATACAGAATCGCTTTCTTAAACCACATTTATGCAGTCGTATTCCTTGTAAATATAATTTGCTCTAATTTATAGCAGAAAATATTACAATATAGGCCAATTGCCAACCGAATCAAATTATGATAACATTTAATCGAATTTATCAGATTTACTATTTTATCCCTTAAATTGGCAAAACACAAATTTCTTGTGTTTTTTATTTAAATGTGGCGGACCGCAGTGAAAACGGAATCTTGTATAACTATTATTAGGTATATTGTATAATTAGACACAGATATAAGTTGCTTATTTTTGTTCGTTTTCTTCTTATTTATTTAATATATCAAATTAATTAAACCAACTGATGTATCCTATAGGACACATTATGAATTTAAGGGTTAAAATGCAACAAATCGTACATTAAAGATAATTTGTTCAACAGGGTTAAGTAAAAAGAAAACAGGTTTCATATAGGCAATTTATTATAAAAAATTATTTTCTATCCGCGGAAACGGTAAGCATATACGATGCATAATGTAAACGACCAATCGATTATCACCAATTATATGAAATTAACCTCATGTCACGTTTCTGTTAGCACGCGCTATTTTATTTGTTAAGTGTCTTTTCATTAGAGCAAAGTAAATGTACCTGTTAATTACATATAAGTGCGTCTCTTGATTGGGAATTGCAACGATCTGAAGAGATTAATTATCCAAATCCAATTAACTAGTCATTCATGATTTCAGTATTTTTGGGAACCATAAAACCGTTATACTATATATGGCGGCACTCTGATGCAAGTAGTCCTCGTCCGCTATATCCAGTTCGAGTCTCCACGTGGAGTTGGTGGTTGAGGATTCGAAGCTAGGGCAGGTTTTCCTCGGGAATTCTCTCGTTTCCCCTGCCAAAACTTCATTCCACTGCTGCTCCTTATTCTTGCAATACATGTTCGTTATTTTGCATACCATAAACCCTTATGATGATGTGAAAGACCAGGCCTGTCGGCACCCGCGTATATCACATACCTTCAACAGTAGGGGATTCATCTCATCTCTTCCTTCGACCTGACATTACGCAGGACACGGCTGTATAAGGTTCTGTCTCTACTGTATAATACGTGAAAATTAATTGAATACAAATAAAGACAGAAAACAATACATTTTACAAATTAAAATACCGTATTTTTATTCCACGGGCTTCCTTCCGGCAACATGTAAACCAGACATTTTTTAATAATTATAATAATTTGCATTGAGCAAAACAATATTTGTTTCATAGATGCATGTTATTCCGATTAACAGATAACTCTGAAGCAAGAAAAAAAAACGGAAAGCACAGTTATGCATCATGAAATATACGACATTAAATACTGCTCTAGAACAAATTAAAATAAAATAGATAAAGCATAATAATCAATAATAATTTGTCGATAATACCACACAAGTACAAAAACATTGCAGAACATATTATTTTATAGGACAGTATTAAGGGGAAAATTGTTCCATTTCACGCGTCCTAAGTTGCCTACTGCGTGAACATCAAGTAAATGCTGGAAAACTTTGTAAACATTTGCGGATTAACCTTTTTAAATTGTGCAAATTAAATCGTGAATTTGCGATACAAAGCGCATAAGACATTTAGATTATATTTAAGCTGAGTAAAATTTGCCGACCCTTTCAAGCCCAGATACGAACCGATGTGAACTGTCGTTCATAAGACGTCTAACTGTTCATGAAACGAGCGAAAAGAGTTCAATAATTATTGTATGATCGTCTCTAATAATAAAGATATTACATTAATAATAAAAATACCATTATATTATATACTATCCATAATAAAAATGTATAAGGCCGCTTTTGTTCTATCATAATTAAATAATATAATATATGGTCTGGGTTTTTACAATAGGCCCTATCTTATCCTGTTAATCAGGAAGACAACCCTGAGTGTATATTCGCACTTTCAAGCTTATATCGCATCTATAAATAATTGTTTGTTTGCGGGGATTAGTTTGGACATTTTAATGTTAACACTGAAACACAAGAAACGAACTCAATTTATTGTAACATTAAAATTAACATAGATCTTCCTCGACTTGTGAAGTAATAAACTGTCAGCAACATTTATTGATTCTACCACAATTTCCGGCGCTCTCAGTGAATCGAAATCAGGTGTCACTTACATAACGCGTGCCTGCCATTTTGTTGCTTCGAAGGCTTGTTGCATGTACGGTACTAATCGATCACGGTTATGCTTAGTTCGAAATCAAGTATCACTTTCATATCTCGTTCGTGCCATTTTTAATTGTTGCTTCGAAGGCTTGCTCCGTGCATGGTATTAATCGATAGCGGATATGCTTAGTTGAAAATCGATAGTTGACAATATTGTAACGTTTGTTAATAAGATAAAGTTAATCACATGCAATTAGCTTATTTCAGTATGGCCGAACACAAAAGTACTATCTACTGTATCTATGCAGCAATTAACATCTAAATCTGCCAACACGTGCCTTTATTATTGATATCTTTATTCTTCGGAACATCTGGTTTTTAATGCTAGAAAAGCCATTCAAAATAATTTAACTTCGATCTGCAATAAGAATGTATAAGCCTTATAATGTTTTAAAGAAAAATCTATTGCAGCAGCAATTTATATGAGTTAGCAAGCGGAGGTGTAACTAAACGCAGTATTATGACAGGTAGTTTGAGTTGGGAATCCTAGTGGTGCTATTTCAGAGTCCACATCGCATAAATTAATTAGGTTACAAGCCTTGGAATACGATACACAAATCTACAACAACGTGAGCTCTGCCCATTACAACACCCGGTTAACTAAATCTCACTCCTATACAGTGTTACACCTAATTAATTCATCATTCATCATAGTTATTCACTTCAACTACCAATGGATTTACGCGCTTTAAAAGAAGGTAGAAGTGCGCAGATATGCTTCAAAATTGTATTAGGCTTAACGCTCCAGTTAGCAATTAGTTTGAGTACACTGTTACAGCACACATATTCCATTATTTCTAGTTATACACTCATCAGGAAAACTGCTCTGCTTTGTAATAGAATCCATTTTCCTTTTAAGAATCATACGTCCATAACTTATTAATCGAATTTTACGTTAAATATTGTATATATTATACTGGCCTAAAGTTGAAGGGAAATAGGCTTCTAATATTTTAGAGAAGAAAGGTTCCAGGACCTGCAACTCTACAATAAACAGCTACCTTATCATGCAGAAAGAAATTCCTTCTCACAATTTCACGAACGCAAAATTTAAACAATACAACAAAGAATAGAGAGATGCCATAAATACATCACCAACAAAATGAAATGTAGCAGCTGCAGAATTCCGTCTCTCAACAGCCACGACTGCCTTCCACATCACTGTCACCGCAATGGAGTGAGAGCAAGGTCTTTGTGTTGTATCTGTGTGGGTTAGGACAAGTGCTGAAGATGAGCCTCTTGCACTGAAGAAAGACTCAGTAAGTGGTAAGGAAACCAGAAACAACAACATTAGTTGAAAAGCTTGCCATTAGAGTAAATAATTGAAAAACTATAGCCTGAGGTTGTATTTCAACACTGGGATAAAAAGTGGTGAATTGCCTGTGGGAGGTATAATTCAGGACAGGGATGTGGAAAAATCCTGGATTTATTAAAATATATCGTTAACTTTAATCCTCAATATGCCAGAGATAGGTCAGCTGTGTGATACCTGGAAGCGAACTGTTCTTGATGATGTGGGAAAATATATATTTGAACCAAGTACAAGACAGAAAAATGTTGACAACAAGAAGGAATTACAATTTCAACAATCTCAGTGGTGGAGGAGGTTAATGAAATACCAGCGTTCGAATATACTTTAACATGTAAAACTAATGTCAAAAAATCAGCATATCAAACATTCGTCAGGGTGAAACTGTTGATGGAAACAATAGTTACATTCATTAAAGAATATGAAAAGACGATCGTAGATGGCTGAAGATATTTTAATGGTAAAATATTTTTTTAATGATAGGCCTACCTAGAAAACTGAGTTTTAATTGTACAACGTCAATATTTTGAAGATAAATAAACCAAAAAAACCAAAATGTTCCTTTAGTGTTCCAGATTTCTAAAATATATTATTTCCGTGAAGAATCGAATGGCTGTTTAAACCCCATTCCAACAAAAAAGTTACTTGCCTCGTTCTTTCCCTGTGCTCTTCATTTGATAGATCGTAATGGATTCCTACAATATTATGAGGGAAGATGAAATCCATCCTTGACTACGATGCGAACAATAGATACGATATGGTATAAAAGTGGTATTGAACATGAAAAAAAAAATCATCGAAAGTAAGTTGCTAGCAAACTTTGTCGAATGGAAAATATTTGAATGTGTTTGAAAACTAAACAATCAGGTTGCAAAATGTAAGGTGAAGGGCTGATATTACATTTGTTTTTACTTTCGTCGTTGCAATTCACACTATCTCCTATCTCAATTTTGAAGCTTTATTTTCAGGATTTCCTGTACATTTACGAGTACCATATTACAAACATGTCAATTAGGGAATTTATAAATCCGTTTATCTAGCTAATAATAAATAAACCTTTAACAAAATAAAGAATTTTACAGCATTCCACGGCATTAAAATAATATGATAAATAATTTTAACATACAACTTGTAGTCTGCGAGCTATCCCCACAGCTTAGCATACCATTCATTCCTACTTCTTCCTTAGAGCCTCCCATTTAAAAGAAAGCGTCGCTAGCGGACCTGCAATAACAGTGCTCATATAACCCAAAGGGACATACGTTGCAAATTCTCTTGTTAATAACTTTTATGAGTAAGACAGAGATTGCAACCGGGAGGAATGTTTGGACTTGTCGATTGCGACTCAATTCGATTCAATTTCAAATTTGTAAAAGAAGAAGAGCGAGCAGGGAGTGTTTGACTTTGGCATATCGAAGTAGCAGAAACTTTTCAAGTTCTCCTCTTTCTTGCTCTAGAGAATCATGGGACACTCGAGAACGTGCGCTCTCTCGCATGCGCAAAGATGGAATACGTGACTGCAATAACTGAAGAGTGCGCGCTTTAATTACGTGTAACTCCATAAATACAGCAATATTTGTTTCTGAATAAATTACATGTACAGAGATAACAAGAACTAGGAATTGCAAATAAAGGTGAAGACACAGCGGGATAGATGCGTTCTCAACGGCTGCAATGAGTAAAGCACACAGCACAGATGCTATATTGTTCAAATTACTTTATCCAGGTTATTATTCACTGCTAATTTTAAAGGAGACTCAGCGAGCCTCAATTCATATCGATGTAAGTGAGCAAATGGACTCTCATCGGATATACAAGAATAACAGTCCTATTTCTAAGGCAAATATTATATTATCGATAATGACTTTGGAAAATGCGCAGGTTTACTTATAATCAGAACATTTTATGTTAGGATGCTCTCTTCTTCAGGGAATTATCTAATCAAACTAATTTTGTTCGCTTCTTTCCCTACAGATTTCAGCGATTGACAAATGGTTTAGCTTGAAGGGACACTTAATAGGAAATTAGGCTATTATCTGGATGGAATAAGCAGCGATTGCTCATAAGCCTATACTAGACTCCAAGTTCTTTTGTGAGCTCCAAAATGTTCACACTAGGGACAAATAGCTTAAAGGATCTCCTACATGAATTATTTATTGCATTTTTCTATCCCAAAAAATTAATTGACCCCAGCCGGGCATGAATCCGGTGATGCATACTACTTTCTCCAATTATTAGAAAATTGTTTAGAACAGCCATAGAGTACACCAATTCTCTAGTACTATGGAATCCTGAGTTTCATGATACGCGGGCACACCTAAGCACGTCATACCTTCCTATCCTGCACTAATATCTTCGAATCATCTCCCTCAAATCATGATTAACGTTATTCTCCCACTTCATTCTTGACCTACCTTCTGGACGCTTTCTCCACTGAATTTCCTACAAGAATTTTCCATGTCTCCCTTTCATTCTAATTCGTTCCACATGTCCTGCACATCGGAATCTACGAGAGTTAACAGTTTTTATTACATCTGGCTTCCCATAAAGAGCACGTAGCTCACTGTTTCGTATCCTTCTCCATTCACATTTATGTTTAATTCTTTTTGGTCCAATAATTTTGTTAAGAACTTTACTCTCAAAAACGCGTAATCTTTTCCCTTATCTAAAGTAAGAGAAAATGTTTCGCATCCATATAACTGGAAGAATCACTGTTTAAATATTTTTGTAACAATTTTTTTTGGTAGAACTTGAGATAAGAGTTTCTGTAATTCATAATAGCATGTTTTTCCAGAGTTGAGCCTATGTTTAATTTATTTTTGCCCCTGGTAATTACAGTTCGTAATTACTACTTCGTATTTTATTTCAGTCACGTCCTGAAATTTTTCTTCATTTGTTATTAACTTATTATCCATTATATAAGAGTAAACTAAACGATGAAAATATTTACACTCATATTTATGTAAGTTGCTTCCTTAAAAAAAAAGGGATTTTATTTTTCAAATTCATCCTGATAAAAATAAACTTTAACAAAGAAAGTAGGAAATTATTTCATCCAATTTTCATTATATTTCAGCTCGTACAGTTCCCCGTAAGTATCGATGAATGACGTACATTTATAAGCCATTTTCTTTTCTTTGAACTATAGTGTCAGAAATATTAACTCGATCTTCAGACCTAACTAGTAACGACGGAAGAAAATGTAAAAAGAAGTAGATATTACAATTTTACCGCTTCTCATAAACATAGGTAATATCGTAAAAGTAGCATCTTCTGCACAAAAAAAAGTAAAATGTCAATAACGCAGCTACATCCTTATAAAAATTTCCATCCAATATGTCAAAATAACCTAAAACTTTCATGAAGACAAAACCATTTGCTGGAGTTTGTAATCCACTTTTTTTTGTGCCAGATTACACGCATTAATTATATCTTAACTGGTCACGCTGTACTCGTACGGAGATTTCTTGGGCAGCAGGTAGTTTCAATATTATCATTGTAACCTGCTGCGAGTGAAGTATTAGGTCTTATTACTCTATTTTGACAGATAAATAGATATCAAAAGAGAAGTGAAGATAACATAGATAAACTACAAATATATAATATAAACGAGAGAATACACAGAAATAAACGTAATTTGTTTGAACATATACAAAGAATGCCTAATAATCGTTTATCAAAGCAGCTGCTTCATTATAGGCCTCTAGGCCGAAGAAATGTAGGAAGACCAAAACGTCGTTGGAAAGACGACCTACTCCTGCAGCATATAGTTCACCGGGGAGCGGAACGGGCCAACAGGCCCATACCTTGAAGATAATGATGATGATGATGATGATGATGATTTATTTATTTTATTTATTTTACCTGTTGGGATTAAGATCGTAAGATCTTCTCTTCGACTTCGCCAGGTTAAATTATATATAATAAATAATTATGAATTATCTACAACTTGATCAATAACAGATAATAGCAACAAGTTACGCAATATACAGTTGACAAGGAAAGAAGAAAAAAATATAATAATAATAATAATAATAATAATAAAAAATAACCTATAATTTGATTAAGCAATGGGCTTGGTAAAGAAACTGTGAAGCATAAAATAATAATAAAAGTATCCCTAGAACACGGTTATACATAATAGTATAATATGAACTCGTTGGCCGCCTAGTGGTAAAGTTCCTTGCCTCTAGTCCCGCGGGTCGCGGATTCAAACCCGGCTGGGGTCGATGGATTCTTAGGATGTAAATATCCATGGTTCAAGTCCTCCGGTAGAGACTTTAAGCCATGGGTCTCGAGTCTGAAGATTTTCGGGCTAGTCAAATAACCTCAGGTCTGAATAAAAAGACCTCTGAGTAAAATTTAACCGAACTTCATCCATCCGAATAATACCTTAGAATTCTACTAGATGTCTCCTCGAGCCGATATACTAACCACATGTCCCTCGCTGGCATATGTAGGGAATTAGGCGTAACGAAATTAGCCGGGTTAAGAAACGTCCCACCAGGGAAGCTCATTTTTTTAACTTCTCAACATACTGAGTTACCTTCTTGCTGCGATGATCATCTACAATCAAAAACACTTTCGGTTTTATCTGGCGGCGTAATCTATCTAAAATTCTATAAATGTATTGCTGTAGCAATTTTTTTCAAAGTTAACATTATTTCTAATAGGCTTAACTTAAATAAAATATTGGTCTTGTAAACAAAAAATAAGATATTCTTTTAGAACTTCAAAGAATAACTATAATCTCTTCATAAGTCTACAAAACTTACTCATGCCCCGACGCGGGACGAACGGGCATAAATCGATCAATCATATTATGAACTCAGCTCGTACGCAAGCGGTCCTGGTTTCGATCCCCATCGAGACACGTTCCCTGGATGATGTTTTCATCAGGATTTTTCTAATTTGTGAAACAAACGTCTACAACATTTAATGCCCAATTGATTCCTTAATATCACCTGGCTAACATAATCATCCATTTCGTATTCCATGTGTCATGCCTTAAATGTTCGTGTTGTTTCGGAGGTGTCCCTCGTATTGAGCTCATCATGGAAGCCCACCGTATCCCCCCGATTGAGGGTCTTTCCACTTTTCAGCGGTTGCCCTTTTACCAGCCGGCTGCTGGCCCTTCACATCCACATGTGTCAATCACAGAGTCAGATGATCAACAGCCAGTGTAGGGGTGACATGTGGTTAGCATGTCGAGTCCCCCAGCCGTTATAGCTGGTTCCTCAACCTGGAGCCGCTACTTATTGTAGCTACCCAATTGCCTAACGATGCTGGGTGGGCACCGGTCCCATACTGGTCGAAATACCATGAGAAAATGTCTTCCCCCATGGAGACTCGAACCAGCGCAAGTCCCGTAGCTCTGCGCCAAGGCTTCCTACCTTAACCGCTCGGCTACGGCGCGGGACCCACCGTATCCTTGCGTGGTAAAAATTATGAACCATTGCACGAGAAGCGCAGACAGCTCTTGGCCTACCAGTCGACTTCTGACCTCACATCCACATTAATTAATCACAAATGTGGGCCATCATCTAGCCAGTATTGGGATTACATATGGTGAAGCATGTCGGGTCATCCAGTCGTTATAGCTGGTTTTCTCAACCTGCAGCTGCTACTTATTGTAGCTACTCAAATTCCTCACAGTGCTGAGTAGGCTTCGGTCCTAAACTGACCGAAATTATATAAAATGTCCTCCTCCTTGCGGACCTGAACCAGCACAAGTACCATAGCTCTGCATTAAGGCATCATGCCTTAAACCGCTCGGCCACGATGCGAGATAGGCAAGTAATCGAGAGTTACGTTGTGTCCCTGTGGAGTGGACTATGTAAAAGTTCGTACAAACAGAAAATTTACTCTATGGTAGAGAGAGAGAGAGAGAGAGAGAGAGAGAGAGAGAGAGAGAGAGAGAGAGAGAAGAGAGATCAACTCAACTAATTTTAATTACTTTTAATACCACGGTATGTTGTTGAATACAAAAGTTACTTGCGTAATGAAACAAACCGAGGACAAAACTCTGACTTGTCCATTAAAAACCACACTGTACAGAGGACTGTTCACTTTTTAATACACTGGGGCATCTGTACTATTTCTTAGTTTAAAACACGAGTTCATACATGATCACATCAAGCGCTATAGCCGATCGGTTTAATTACTCGTAATTATGCCTTGGTTCAGAGCTTCAGGATTTGCGCTGGTTCGAGTCCGTGTGGCTGAAGATATTTTCTCATGGAATTCTGGTCATTACGTGATAGGTGTCCACTCAGCATCGTGAAGAATTTGGATAGCTATAACACGTAACGGCTCCAGATTGAAAAATACCACTATAACGGCTGGGGACATGACATACACATCAAATGTCACCCTTATACTGGCTAAACGATCGTCTATCTCTGCAATTAACACATGTGAATGTGATGTTAGCAGTCGGCTGCTAGGCCAGGGCCAATTTGATCTGCCGAGGCATGGAATTCTACAATCACATCGAGCTGTATTGTTTGCGTTGCTGTTTTCCAATCCTACTTCTGTTGACAATTAGAAGACACGTCACACATATAATGTATCACCTACACATTAATCTGTAATAATTCACCAGATATTATGCATTCCTTATAACATCCAAGGGAAAACATGTGAAGGTTTGTCGCTAGTGTTCTGTTCCACTCTCTATGTTATCCACTTGGCTGTATGTTCATATTTATTGTCATGTGTTTTCTGAAGACATGTGCGTGTTACTTTTAATTTTATAACCCAGGACTACGTAAGACAATGATATTAAAAGTAGAGTACACAAAGGAAAATCAACAACAGAAATGCTATATGGAATACTATGGAACAAGAATATTAAAAAAAACTAAAATATATGTCTGTCTATAGTCTGGAGCGAAAACCTGGAGACTAAATATAATTTTGCGATCAAAAATAATTCTTGAAATGGATTTCTTAAAACGTTCGGTCAGATATTATAAACTTGACAGAATAAGAAATTAAGTGATTAGGCAACATATGAAGAAAGAAATTTCAATTATAGATTTTGCAAAATACAGATAATTGCTTATGTATAGAGATCAAAAACAAATGGATGGTGAAAGGTTTCCAAGAAGAGTTTTGGGTTAGATTCCAGCGGGAAGAAGAGATAGTGGTAGATTAAAGAAAAACTTGGTTATAGGTCATAAAAAAGTGATGAATGGAATGATTGCAAAAAGGGGTCTGGGAAGATAGAGAGATTGGAGGAAAAGTTAAAGAGTGTAGAACATTAGTCACATGAAGGTGTGATAAAATTGTAAACCTGTTGATTATGATAGTGTAAACCAGGACCAACCTGCCTTCTATGTTAACAAGAGTAAAACATGGAAGGAATCACTTTATACAATGTCCAGTCAGAACTACAACCGAGAGACACAATACAAATTATGGGCTAATGATTATGTTAAAGTGCCTGACACTTGCTAAATGAATGGATTTATATATTTCTAATGATAGCATTAAATACAATTTAGAAATACATTATATAATGGAAATGGAGAGTTATTGACATATGAGAAAAATTTTGAAGAACTGGCTAAATTCAAATATCTAAGAACAATAATCACAAACAGGGATGAGTTTGCAGATAGCAATTGAACACGGGTTGAATTCTGCATAATACTATGTATTACAGGTACTCCTCTCATCCCAATTTCCCTAAAAAAACAATAAATTGAAAAATATATAAACTATTATCATCCTAGTTATGTTACGTGGATGTTAAACATGGACTGTTACTATAATGGAGGAGATAAGATAACGAACATTTGAGGATAAAGTTCTTAAGAACATTTTTGGACCAAATACATATGAACAAACAGTCGAATGGAGAAGACTACAGAACATTATGGGACATCAGTTGTAACAAAAATAATTGAGTATTATAGACTGCGATGGGCAGGACACGTGACACGAACGGAGAATGAAAGAAGGACATGAAAACTTGTGGAAAAACCAGAGGGAAAACGCCCAGGTATACTAAGATTGAGGTTTGAGAATCGGTACCTTGGTTCGACAGGATAACCTTTTATTTAACATTTTCCAGTACTCTTATTTTAACACAGTTCGAATAATGGATCATATTATAATATTATAATGATATTGTGAAAAGAAAAATCAATCACATTGGGTGTAGTGGGCTGCACACTAGTCTGGATAACTAGAGGTCCACCGTTCGATTCTTGGTTCAAACATTGATTTTTTTTCACAATACCATTATAATAGGATAACCTTTACATACCACAGGTGACATTTTCTCTAAATGATTATAAAATTTCATGTAAAACGCATAGAAATCATATTCATTACCTGGTATCTTTCCTATACCAAAGAGAGGACAATAAAAAAGTAAAAATATTACATAATGTCACAATGACCAAAATCTTTATATTTCATTTGCTTTACCTTTATTTCATAATTATATTAACAGAAATTGCTTTACACATAAATATCTTTCGATGTTATGACAAAAATAATCTGTAAATGTAAGAATGTAACACGGAAATTAGAATGAAATATAAAAATACATTGCACTCTAGACAGGAATTCCACAAAATGACATTTTCTTATCACAAATTCTTAGTAATCAAAATAAAAAAAAAGTGAATGGGTGACTAAAATTTTACTTCACTTTTACAAAGTTTACCAAAGACATTTAAAATATCGTTCCACTTCTTTCATTACTTGAGAAAGAGATCAACTGAAACTTGTAGCTGCAATCACCATTTCATTCAACCATTTCCGCTCTACGCCGCGAGGATATGGATTCATAAAACTTGTGCCGATATCACAGTTTCCAAGTATTATCAGCTTTTCTAAACTGAGGTTGCAGGCTGATTTTGTATGTATACTAAGCACGAGAAATGGCTCCTTAATGTGACCTCGTGACAATAATATTAAAATAAGTAGGCCTTCAACAATATAATTCTTCTTCGCTTTATGAGCTAGGAAAACTGTCTGTTCCGCCTCACAGTTGTTCTGTCCATCTCTTGGCTTGTAGTTAAATGCTGTTTTGTTAATCTTGTTTCATTCATTCTTTTCTTACATGTCTAATGCTGTTTTGTTAATCTTCTTTCATTCATTCTTTTCTTACATGTCTAATGCTGTTTTGTTAATCTTCTTTGATTCATTCTTTTCTTACATGTCTTATGTTGTTTTGTTAATCTTCTTTGATTCATTCTTTTCTTACATGTCTAATGCTGTTTTGTTAATCTTCTTTGATTCATTCTTTTCTTACATGTCTAATGCTGTTTTGTTAATCTTCTTTGATTCATTCTTTTCTTACATGTCTAATGCTGTTTTGTTAATCTTCTTTGATTCATTCTTTTCTTACATGTCTAATGCTGTTTTGTTAATCTTCTTTGATTCATTCTTTTCTTACATGTCTAATGCTGTTTTGTTAATCTTCTTTGATTCATTCTTTTCTTACATGTCTAATGCTGTTTCGTTAATCTTGTTTCATTCATTATTTTCTTACATGTCTAATGCTGTTTTGTTAATCTTCTTTGATTCATTATTTTCTTACATGTCTAATGCTGTTTTGTTAATCTTCTTTGATTCATTCTTTTCTTACTTCTTACAAGTCTAATGCTGTTTTGTTAATCTTCTTTGATTCATTCTTTTCTTACATGTCTAATGCTGTTTTGTTAATCTTCTTTGATTCATTCTTTTCTTACATGTCTAATGCTGTTTTGTTAATCTTGTTTCATTCATTCTTTTCTTACATGTCTAATGCTGTTTTGTTAATCTTCTTTGATTCATTCTTTTCTTACATGTCTAATGCTGTTTTGTTAATCTTCTTTGATTCATTCTTTTCTTACAAGTCTAATGCTGTTTTGGTTAATCTTCTTTGATTCATTCTTTTCTTACATGTCTAATGCTGTTTTGTTAATCTTCTTTGATTCATTCTTTTCTTACATGTCTAATGCTGTTTTGTTAATCTTGTTTCATTCATTCTTTTCTTACATGTCTAATGCTGTTTTGTTAATCTTCTTTGATTCATTCTTTTCTTACATGTCTAATGCTGTTTTGTTAATCTTCTTTGATTCATTCTTTTCTTACATGTCTAATGCTGTTTTGTTAATCTTCTTTGATTCATTCTTTTCTTACATGTCTAATGCTGTTTTGTTAATCTTGTTTCATTCATTCTTTTCTTACATGTCTAATGCTGTTTTGTTAATCTTCTTTGATTCATTCTTTTCTTACATGTCTAATGCTGTTTTGTTAATCTTCTTTGATTCATTCTTTTCTTACATGTCTAATGCTGTTTTGTTAATCTTGTTTCATTCATTCTTTTCTTACATGTCTAATGCTGTTTTGTTAATCTTCTTTGATTCATTCTTTATATTCCTTTTCATTCAGTGGATATATATTTAACTCTGTTTTTTATATATTTTTTCTTCATCCGATGCAATCTTGTGCAGCCTCAGATATAATTATCGTTTCAAATTTCACTTATTTTCAAAATTATGTTTATGAATATTATCAGCTTACATTTTCCACAACTGTACCGTAAAATATAGGAGCATCCCGCGCCGGAGCGTAGTAGATTAAAGCAGTATGCTTACAAGCCGGGAGGTCGAGGGTTCAAGCCCCTAAGAGGTCAGGATTTTTAAACCTTCTGGTGGACACAAGGTCCCCTGGCTCAACTCAACCTCTAACGGACTAACGGAAGTGAGAACTAGTCGTATGAACTGGGCGTAAAGCCGGCCGTCACGCAGGGCTGACAAACCAGCTGAGATATCGTGCAGATTGTCTAGAAGCATGCATGCATTAACTTTATATTATCTTAAAGGTTTTCTGAGCCTTTAGTATTATCAGTTTAGTAATTTTAACTGTAAAATATAACATAAATAAAATATTATACACAAGATCTAAGATTAATCGATCATGTTAATAGTTAATAATACTTCCGACTGAAATTATAGAAAATTACTGAGATTTAAAAAACAACGATTAGATAGATGAATGTGTACTCAGACCACACAACTGCAAAATATATACCGGTACTATGTCGCATGCGCTTTGCTTTATAATTGACTATTCTACTACTATACCGAGGAATAAGCCGTTACCGGAGCCTGCAGGCACACATTACAATATAAAAGTAAATTAGTACAATGAACATTTTTTCCCCTATGGATTTACATAATCTCTATCTATCGGATGATTAGTTTTTTATATTATTATTTTATTATTGATATTATTATTATTACTATTATTAATATTGTTATTATTATTATCATTTTAAGGCTAGGATTCCGCATGAAAGAGCACATTTTGTGTAAGTTAATGGCCATATTTTCACTATATGAAGTGTTGTTATAAGCACTTTGAACGAATAAAAAAAGACAAGAGGGATGTGAAAGAAAATGGAAAATGTTTTATAAAAAACAAAATGTATCATACATTGCGGTCAATTTCAATGATATTATTGATGAATTTTTTCGCTTAATGATTCAGAATTGAATTAAAATAATATTGTACATTTTAAATACGTTCTCCTCGTGTGTCAAATGAAGTGAGAAGAAGTTTTTTTTTCAAAATTTAAAGCTTCGTTAGCTAACAATTGATTTTTTTTTAATTTGCCCACGGTATCCATTGAATATTGCAACCAGGGCTCAAACACTAAATTAAGCAAAAATAAGATGGAGAAAAAGCCTTGCACACGCTAATAACTATTGATAATTTTAATAGATTAAAAATCTTACTGCAATAGAAAATACTATTTCTGCTTGCTTCTTACGTGCATGTTATTCTTAAATAATTCACTGTTATAAACTTATTTAATTTACCGTTTTTATTTTATAACCGCAATATTATTACTTAATTACATACTGTTAGATCAATGTTTGTGTTTAAGTGCATATCTTTGTAAATTTTAGATTATAGCTACATTTGTGTGAATATTTTGGTGATTTTAGGTCATAAAAATTTAGCCTTAATCGTTAATAAAATAGTAATAACAATAACAACAATAATAATAAAATTAATAATAAAATTGATAATAATAATAATATTTTATTATTATTATTATTATTATTATTATTATTAGTTATAAGAAATGTATAATAATATATAAAAATGTTATTGGTGATATAGTATACGACAGTTCTGACTGAATAGAGAAAGTCAGTCGTATGACCTTAACTTCGCCAATCTAAACAAATAATATCTACTATAAACGATTCAGTTCAGATGATAGTCTATGGCATTACAAAATACGAAAACGCAGAGGACTATAAACTATTTACAATAAATTTAACGAATCCAGGATTGTCATCATATATGATTTTGTGCAATAATGTCATTGAAAGTAAGTTCGATTTTTTTTTAAGTTCAGAGCTAAAGGAGTGTATGACCGGTGACAACTTTCAAAACCCGATATAAGCCATCGAATACTATATTTGAGAAAGGAGACAAAAATATGCGACAAAAATAAAACAACCACATAAATAATAGCAATAAGACCCATAAACAAAATGTGTTATTTTATCTAATATAAATGTGACGATTACAATTCACAAAGCAAAAATATTAACAAATCCAAAGAGAATGTTGCATTTATCTTGGCTACTTCCCCATTCCACAGATAGCAAGCTAGCTGTACGTTGCTATCCTTTGTACCTCTCCTTTGGGAAACGTCACGTCGCCGCAGGTTCGGATTCTGTAACGAACCGCTTTTAATTAACAAGGACGAGGCGAATAGTGCAATGCTAGTTTCAAGGAATCTCTCGATTGAATTCCTAGTAATCTTTGCTTACACCGTTCTCGATGCCTTCCTGATATTTTACACCACACTAATTAGATAATGCACCTCTAAACTGCAAGACTTTAAACTAACTGAAATATATCGACAGCTACGGAATACAATGAATGAATAGGGTTGGAATATTTCAACCACATTACAGAGTTTGAAACATAAGCATTTTATAATTAGGGGATTTTTTGTTAATCACACAATTAGAAATCTTTGTCCACTTGAAAGTAAAATAATCAATTTAATTGAATTTTTAGATATAAAGTGTCAATAAAAACTCACTTTTTCCATAAAACCTATACAACAACAATTCTTTAATACTACAACGTATTTGTTGTATGCAAACACTTTCAAGATTAATAAACCCATGACTAAATTGTTTCATTTTCTGTTCCACACTCATAAAATAGTCATTTAAATAGATAATCTAATGGCACCTCAACAAATTGTGACTTCCCTGTTTTCTCTCTGCGCCCTTCGTATTAGAATAATTACAACACTTTTTATATATCCATCAACACGTTAAAAAAAAATTTAGTTTTTCTGTATCTTACATTTTTGTAAAATCATTGGTTTTTTATATAACTAATACCTCTTTGTAACATCGGATTTGTTAGCGAAACTATATTGATTTAATATATATATATATATATATATATATATATATATATATATATATATATATAATTTTAATATTCTTAGACTTTTCAAGGAGCGGGTAAATGTCGGCTTATTTATTTACTTTGAGAAAGTATTTACATCTTGAAGATGTTGGCTATTAATGAATCTACGTGTTATCTTCTAAAATATCTCGGATATCCTCACATTCAGGGATATTTCTATATTTTTTTTTACGTGTGGATAACATATTCAGCAGTTTACCACAAACCGGCACAAATAACTCTGTGAAAATCGTATGCACTGACAACAAGAAAATAGTTTAAAAATGCAATAAACTAATTCACAGAACACGACCTTCAAGCACGAAAAAATCTCACAGTAATAACCCCGCCCATGAAAATCAAAGACACATTCAATTATATTTTTATATTAATTTTTTAATGGTTAAGATTTTTGTGCCAAATACAGAGTGAAATAATATTTTCAAATTTAATAAACAGCTTATTTTAAAGTGACGCTGTTGCATTATTTGTATAAAAATCAAAGTGTCAAATTAAGGCAAAATTCGAATTTATGCAGAGTAACATTCTGATAAGTTTTAAAATTTCCATTGAATATGACATTTGTACAACAGGAAATGGGAAATAAAAACTCACTATATACTCGTATGTTCCATTACATCATGAATTTCATCGTATTACTACGCTCGTTAATTCTTGTCTGTGAACGCCTGCAATGCCATGTTTTGTAACTGGCAAGACAGAAACGATGATGAAGTTGCCGATCATCAGTTTTGCAGGCGCTGCTAGATCTAGGTGTAATGGAAAATATTATATTATATTTATTATTTCTATTTTGCTACATTTACATATTATGTTTACGTGGTAAGCATTCTCATTTTTGTGCCAAAAATAAACGCAATGTAGATATATGGTGTACGAATAGTGCCAAATGCAGATAACATACAATACCAAGTTCTTTCTTTAACTCTTGTAACCCTCACAGAACGATTACTTCAAACCTTTCACATATTTATCAATCCTAGAAAAGGCTCATATAATTAATGACTCGTTTGTAAGCATTGAATTAAATCGAGAGAGATTTAATAAAAATAGCAATAAGAATATTATTAATAATTTAAATCAAATTAATATCTCCAGTTTTAGGAGAACAGAATATATAATATTGGCTGCTATTTTATCCCTTTAATCAGTGTTCATTTCGAATGAATAGAACGCAGTTTAGAATATGTAACCATGATTATGATTAATGATGCGAAAAATTCAGCATAAGTCCCAAATTACCTGACCCAATTTTCCGGGCAAGTCTTGGTATTTTTTTATTAAAAAACGTCAAAAGGTAAATTAAAGGGGTTGTGAGGAGGAATGACTCGTAATAAAACAACTATAGTATGTCTGTTTGTAATTAGATGATATTTTTATAGCTTTTAGTTAATTATGAGTAGCATTTTGGTTTTATGTATGTGCGTGTGCGTGTTTATGTACAATTGAGTCTACATTAATATATAAATAATTGTGAAAATTACCTTATTGGTACAGTTTTCTCAGAACTACCTGAGGTACTGTTATGGAATTCAGGGCACTACACTGTTCCATTTATTTTGATTACCCGAAACATCTTTGTGTCTAAACACAAAAAAAATGTTGTATACAAAAGTTTTCCAAAAATGAGGGGGAAATAATACACATGGTTATCAAACTTTATAGCGTCATTTATTATCAATATATTCGTATCGGTCCACCGCTGTGGTCTCGAGGTAGCGTGCTGCCTTGTCACACAGCGGGCCCGGGTTCAATTCCGGTCGGGAAGTCTCCTGGGTGAGGTTTTTTCGGGGTTTTTTCATCTCTTGCAAGACAAATGTCAGGAAGCTTAGGGCCCAACGGTCCCCGAAAATCATCCGGCCATCATCATCATTATCATCATCATCCTTCACCGGTGTGGAAAGCAACGGGAAGCTACCACATCTATAATTGCCTAGTAAAGCTACAAAGCTTAGCATGAAAATGCTATGATTGCAGTGAAAGATCGGCTCTGCGGCAGAATTACTATGGATGGATATTCATATCATGTTAATAAACAACGCCATAAAGTTCACTAACCATCAGTACTATTTCCCCCTCGCAGTTGGAGAACTTTTGTATATAACTATTTTTCATCTTGTACTTAAGTACAAAGATATTACGGGTGATCAAAACAAATGGAATACCCTATATGACGAAGGTCATATTTTTGTCAATAGTTTATGTAAAAATATATGTTTTGAGTTAAAATTCAGTCATATCTGTATTCATAATATTACAGACAAAAAAGAAAAAGGAAACTGCTAGGTGAGATGTTTGTAGAATCACCGCTGGTATTTGATATTTCACTTATTACTTATCAGTTAAGATGAAACAATTAAACTCCAATGTGATGACCAAACTTCAATTATTTAAAAATTATTTTTTATTGAGTGGTTTAAGTTATCAACAAAATTATTTTTTTAAGCTAAATGTGTCCTTAACTAACACAACAAAAATATAAAATATCAGGTAATTAAAATCACATATACAAGTTTTTCGTAAGTAATGCCACGAGTGATTTCCAAATTATCGATAAATGTACGACTCACGAAGTGAGGGGTGAATTTATCTACAGAATTTGGAAATCAAAAGTGGCATCTGTTAGGACTATTTAACGAATAAAATTAAGCTGTTTCCTCACAAACCATTATTTAAATATAGTTATTTTAAAATATCTATATATTTAATGTAAACAGCGATGTTTAAAAACAAATGACAAACGATTGGTACGCTTCATTTGCTTCTGTTGTTCATCACTGCAACCAGGTCATTATTTATTGCCAAAGGAACGCAATATTGTAAGTTTGCACTCTAGTGGAGAAAAAAATGAAACATCGAACTGTATATTAATTAATTTCTGATGACCTATGATATAAATATGACAATTATATTTTTTCTGGAATGTTATTACCTGGGAAAAAATACATTTAAGAAAGTGCAACAGTCAGTTTTTTCTGGTGGTATAATCAATTGCTACAAATGTTTTTTATATTAACTCCCGCATACGCTATGTGTTGACATTCATGCACTATATATACAATCTGGTAGCCGTATTTGTTAGAGAGTCAGTCACCGCAAAATAATGCTATGACCTATTCAGAATATTAAAAAGGAAGTGCTTTCTTTATTATGATAAACTTTAGTTGGTAAATTCTACGCGAAAGACGACTGTGATTGGTTGTAAATCAAAAATCATTGAAAGGTGATTGGTCATTGACTCCCATTTGGGGCATGAGTTAAATAGTCATTATAAGTCACTTCGAGTTGCTTCTTACTCCCTTTCACAACAGTCTCCCCTTAAAACTTTGGTAACTACTTTTACGAAGAAAAAAATTTTTTTTAATAAAAAGAAAACTATGCTTATTGGGTGTGTTGAATGTCTGAAATACATTCAAAAACTGAAAATATATCTTCATACAAAGGGAATTTCATTTAAATGTTTCATACAGATATTCCTAATATGTAAAGTAAATATCGCTATTAAAATTCTCTCAATTTACATAATAAAAAATACAAAACATATACAGAGAATGAAAATATTTTTAAATGTTATATAAACATTATATGATCATCACGTTTTGTTTATCGGCAAATCTAAATTAACAGAATATAAAAATATTCAAAATAAAAAGTCGTGCGGTGTACAGTTATTATTTTAACGTGATATGTTTCATGTGAATTACACACTATTTAAAAACTGCACATCAATGGATGTAATGCTTTATTTTTTTATCAAGTTAGTTAATATCATTTCATGGTTATTAGTGAGTTTGTGTGACATACCGCGTCCCTAACATACTTATGGACATGTTTTATTCCCTGTCAACTCATTATTTTTCTAACAATAGTAAATTGAGTTCCATACATATATAAAGGGTGGTTAAAAACATCATTTACAACGTTTGAGAGATTATGAAGGGTCACGATAAAAAATACTTTTGTGCTAAAATGCATTTATATTGACCGTTTTCTTCTTAGGGCGATTCGCCCATGGGATGAGGTTAAGCTTTGTAGTCCCTTGGTGCTTTTCGACAGGAGTAGGGTACGTGCCTGCAGCAGCGAAAAATGTAGGGAAATATATTGGGAAATTACAATAATAAGAAGCTTTCTGAGTGCAGTATAACATTAGAAATATAAATAAATCAATGACACAGTAATTTTAAAGAAGCCAACGCCGACTGAGTGGTTACTGTCATTGGATAACAGAATAGAGAACAGGGAGTTATATGACCATGAGATGCAGACTTTCAAACATAGTTTCAGTTATCGTAGCCGAATTCCATTACTCACAACAAGCAGTTACTGAGTTAACTTTGGGAGACTCAGTAAACCATATTTCAGACCTTACACAGAAAAAATGTGTGTATAATCAAGCCGAGAATAGAACTCGGGATTGGTCGCATGCTAGTCAGAGGAAATATATTATCTAGATAACTCAAATAAAATATTGAAACTGACATTCAATAAAGGTGATTTTAAAAACCTACTATTTGATATGTCTAAATTAAAGAAACTAATTCAGAATATTGTCAATATTTCACTGTTTTTCAGGGTTTTGGCACTAATAGAAATTATAAAATTTTGAAACGTATTATTGCTGACTCAACATACTTTTTTTTTAGAATTGTTATCGGTGGTTATAATTGGACAAATTTTGAAATTAATATATTTGTCATGAACTTAATATTTTTTTTTCTTCTTCTAGGACAATCCCAGAGAACAGATAAAGATGGAATTACTTATCACAAAGACATTGTGTCAGGCAGAATTCATACCTTCCACTACGGCGGACCAGATACGACTCCAGACGGTGTTAAGGAATTTTAATTTATCTTAGGTCCGAGTATGTATGCTTGGAAAGATAAAAAGTAAAGTAATGAAAGAAGCAAGTAAAACAAAAATTAAGAGAAATAATTATTGATATATAAAAAAATGCAATGTCTACTACTGTTGTGGTGTTATTCCATGCTAAATACAAGTCATTCGACAGTTGGGCTTCTTTGGAATAAAGGAGAGTAACCAACATTTAATTAATAAACTTCTTTGCTAGATTAAGAAAGATAGTTCTGGCTAATTAGATAGACTTTAAAAACTAAGTCGTAGAAAAACGATCTTAAATAAACTACTGAGCACAAATAAAAGAAGCTATGCAAGGACACTTATAAAATTCAGAAGGGACAGTTAATGCGGTATGGCAACATGTTAGGATGGTGTTATCAAGTTAACATTTATATTTTTACAGCTATAGGAATTCAGAATGGAAAAATTCGACAAACTACATAAAATTAAAGAACAATGGAATGATATAAATGTGTATTGTTATATTATTGTTATATTATTATTATTATTATTATTATTATTATTATTATTATTATTATTATTACACATAGGTCTATAAGTCCGTAGTTATTTATGTATATTTAAAACTCATGTTAATCATTAAGATTGGTTGGAGAAAACCCTTAATGATGAGGAAAATACTTAAAATGAATGAATGAATTATTATTATTATTATTATTATTATTATTATTATTATTATTATTATTATTATTTATTATCATTATCATCATAATCATAAATATTATTATTATTATTATTATTATTATTACTATTATGTCCACCGCTGTGGTCTCGAGGTAAACTGCTGCCTTGTCACGCAGCGGGCCCGGGTTCGATTCCCGGTCCGAGCAGTTATTCTGGGTGAGGGTCTTATCGGGGTTATTCCTCACCTGTAAGACAGATGTCAGGAAACCTTTAAGGCCCAAACGGTCCCCGAAATCATATGACCATCATTATCATCATCATCCTTATCATTATTATCATCATAATCCGTCACCGGTGTGGAAAGTAACGGGAAGTTACCACACCTACAATTCCCTAGTAAAGCTGGAAGCATACCATAAAAATGCTATGATTGCAGTGAAGGACCTGCCTTCGAGCAGAATTACTATGGATGGATTATCTTCTTCTTCTTCTACTACAAGGTTTAGTAGAAGAAGCAATTATCTGTCTAAAATGAGTTCTGAGTACTTGATATCTGCCTACAAGCATGGCTCAGCGTTTCGACAATAGGAGAAAGTGAAAAAAAAACTAATATTTATTAATTGATAGTATCTTTATAATAAAATGTAGATAAATAAAAAGTTCTGCATCAATTATTATGGGAAATCACATTCTAATTTCGTTATAACAACAGTTGTAGATCATGAAGGGTATCGCATTTGTTTTCTGCAAGAAGAACCCGACTTGTTTAAAACAACGCCATTCTTATTCCTACTGTACACATTTATAGAATCCAAATGTAGTTCCAAAAGCTGATTACTTGACTCAAATCCATATTACATAGCTTATATACATGCAGAAATGTAAACATAAAGCAAGTAGACAGAGAACAAAGGGAGAGGAAACCAGGAAACTGGCATTAAGGGGCTTGAGACATATCGATCTAACTCTGCGATACATGAGAAATTGCAGCCAGATATCTTACCTACTCCACCGTCTGTTAAACTAGGGGTAAACAAATTATTTGCGGAATACAGCACAGAGTGTGGAATGAGTGGTTATATTGCTTGAACTATCCACAAGGCTGATACAAGTTTCTTACAAACATCTAGGAATTTTAATTATTAACAGTTTTCAGATAAATCATATTCAGTATGATTATTCATTTCGGGATTACATTACCGAGCAGTTTAATTGTTAATTAAATGTTTCAATGCAAACAAAACTAAGTTCTTTATCTCTGGTCTCGACAGTTTCGGGTTCAAATCCGGCCAGAGTTGATGAATTTTTTAGGATGGAAAAATCCAAGTTAGGAGTCTTCTGGGAGGGACTTAAAGACATGGGTCCCGAGTTCAAAGATTTTCGGGCTCGTTAAAAGATTCTCAAGCCCAAATTGAGCCATTAAACAAAATATAATCGGCCTTTCCAATCCAATTAATACCTTAGTCGCATACTAGATGTCTCATTGAGACAACGCGTCGCTACGTGCTAATCGTCCGTCGCCGTGGCGTAGTCGGTAGAGTCCCTACCTTTCACTACGGCGACCCGGGTTCGATTGCCGGCGGGGTAGGGGACCTTGGGTCTGGGTGTGTGTCCTGATTTGTGTTTGTATGTGTGAATAAGATAAAAAGGTTAATAAAGGTAAAACAAAAAGTAAGAACAGTGTAAACGAAAGAAAACGAGAAAGAAAGAAAAAAAGAAATAATGAAAAATATCACTTATAGAGAAATAAACATAATTAAATTAGTTTGGTAAAGTAATTCCCAATAGGAAGCACCCTTTTCCTCACATAGTGATGTACACATATAGACTAGACTGTACTAATTAATAGTTCCCTTAATCTCTTTAGGTTAAACAGAGTGGAACAGAAATAAACCAAAAATAACTATAATAGGATACTCAGGAATGTTGGAAGTATTTCGACATAGGGAACCAATGATCTTCTGTGAATTATTACAGGGTAATATATAAAACATGTTGCATGTGTTTGGATGAGTTCTGATAGGCCAAAGAAAAGTTAAAAAATATCAGCTGTTCTAAATTTCCATAAGTGAAATTCATAGATAATTTGTTTTCGAAGAAAATACATTTACAATAGGGTATGTGCTAACCACATTTCACTTGCTGTCATCTTTATGCATTTCATAGTAACATTTCGTATGAGGTGTTAAATAATATAAAAATTATAATATAAAATGATTTACCTTGTTTTGTAATCTCCTCAACTTAATTATTTTAACAGTCGAGGAAACTGCAAAATAAGGTACATAAATGTGTGTTATAACTGTTATATTATGTGTAGAGAAATAAGCGTAATTAAATTAGCTTGGTAAGAAACTTCACTCCATGTGGGGGTGTACTAGATATTTTACAATAACTTGCGCACGCGCATGTTTCGTCAACAGTGTCAATTTCATTTCTAAAGAACAACACACAAACAAACACAAAATATTAAAATAATTAAACACATGTCTGAGATCTCAACTAAACTAATAAGATTTGTTTTAAAACATATTCAATTTTATTGTACGCACGCACACAGGTACACAATATTATAGCTTATACAGACTATATGCCTATATATATATATATATATATATATATATATATATATATATATATATATATATATATATACACACTCTAATTAAGGAGCATTGCTGTTCCCACAGTATTAGAGATAACATATTGTACAGGACAATATTTAGCAAATGAGTTTTGTCCTAAATTTGTTTCACTACTCATGTAGGTTTTGAATTGTCTGTATAGCAGATAAATATTTTTGCAGTATCTAATTCAGCTAAGAGGGGTTATATAGTTTTTTTATCTAGCAGAACTCATCACGATACAAAAGACATGCTACATTTATAACACCAAAGGTTCCTTATATCAAAAACTCAATCAACATCCCTGAACAATCTGTGAGAGGCTTTTGTCAGAGTTCTGTTCCGTCCTGTATGTTATTGCTATGTTTTCGAGTTATTGGCAAATCCAGAAAATCGTTTAAACATGGGCAGAGTTTTGGACAAGACGCGGAAAATACGGACAAAACTTATTCATGAATCAATTAATACGATTAGATAAGAAGTGTCGTCATTATTGTGATTTTAAATGGAGTTACTACTTTGCTTTATTGTTTTTTGCGTCGCAACCTCTTATGCAGCGGCCCCAGATTCGATTCCCGAATGGATAAATTTGCTAGATGATGGATTCTTTTGGTTTTCCTCATCTGTGAGACAAACGTCACGAAATGTTGTCTCTATCGGTTCCCGAATATCATCTGTTCTTCATAATCACCATCACATTCACCATGTTTAGTATGAGTGCGTGAGGGGGCTTGGATTAAGCTGATCATTCTTAGGGGAGATTGTCCGTGTCCTTGTATGGTCAAAAAAAATGTGTGCGATCAAATGTTTAAAATCCCTCTCTCGACAGGTCATGGCACTATAAGTCCGGGTGGCTTGTGGTATGTAAAGTACCTATAAGGTGTGAGGTTAAACAACGATGGAGAAGAAAAGAGTGAAATATTAGATATTTTGAATGATTTTTTAATGCTACGTCGTTATTATTTCAACATTCTGGTATTCTCTCCTGGCATGGGGTTACTAACCCACTTCTGAGGTGGGGGCCTGGAGGGCGGAGTTACGCTGCCCCGATATTATATGATGGCAATGATGCGATAGGAGATCCTTAACTTAATGCATGTGTTAATGATGATAATAAATGACCAGATGATGTTCGTGGAACGTTTGAGCCTTAACGTTTCCTGACATTTGCCTTACAGGTGAGTAAAAACCCCGGAAGAAACCATCACCCAGGTAACTTGTCCCGACCGGGGATCGAACCAGGGTCCGCTGAGTGATGAGCCAGTACGCTACCTCGAGACTACAGCGATGGACATATTTTGAATGTTGAATCTATAATTTATAGACTTCCTTATAATGCGGTATCTTTAACATAACGTAGTGAAGAAACGTTGCATAAGACAAAATGTGTGTCTCAATCCCACCTGCTGCACTTTCTGTGCTTCGGGCCGATAGATGATATTAATGGTGTCTAATTTCAATTTACGTACCACATGGGTGATGTGTACTGCAATAAACACATACTTTTTTACCGCAAAATGTGGATCAGCTAAAAGCCGAAGTCACCTCAGAATAACATAAAAATGCAAGACAAACACTTAAACAAGGCGTACGTTATGGGTGATTGTGATGGTCAGATGGAGTTCGAGGACGTTTTAGGAGTTAACTTTTACTCTTTTTTTTATAGGAGAGGAAAATTCGCAAAAAAGTCTCACCTAAAAAAACTTGTCTCTGCTCGAAATCATGTAGTGGTTCTCTGAGTCGAATACAATGACGTTCTCACTATACAACAGCGGTGGGCCTTTCTATCTGCCAAATTTTGAAAATTAACCATCTCATAATTATTTGTAGAATACAAATGAAGTATTGTTGTAGAATGTTATCAGCGACCCGAGAAATGTAAACAATATATAGCCTATAATGTTGGACAGACGAAAGAACAAAAATAGCGAAGAAATAATTAGAAATGGGGATAAAAAATAAACTAAAATACATATAAACATCGTGGATTTTGCAAGGAGAGCTATTAATTATGGTTAAAATAGAAATGTCAAATTAGGGGAATATCGATTCAGTCGTTATCATTGCCGTCTTGTATTCCAATAGGGCAGAGGATTGCGTCGTAATTAAGACGGGCACACATTTTCGTATTTGAAGCTAACCTAATGATATAATCTAACTTTATTAAATGTGTGTAGGATGTAGCACCTAATTATGTCAAAAGATGTAGCAACAGAAATTAAAGTATGAGATGGTAATGGAAGTTAATCAATATTTGTTTATCATCTGGTCCGTTATAACATGTAGGGGCATATATAATTTACGCTTGAATAATCTAGGTGTCTTTTGAACATTTTCTATAGAGAATTGCAGTGTTCCTCTAGTTATTCGTCACTTGTTCATGAGTTATTTATTATCATAATCACATAACCATGTGAACTTGTGAGAGTGTAGGTATCTGGTGAATATCCCGTGATGGTTTCCTGTATATACCATGATCAAGTGCGAATGACACTCAACAGATAGCGACACGAGTCCCGCCGGAAGAAGGGCCAACATTACAACACTTCCAGAAGTCGAACTGTCTTCTTAAGAATAACACATTTAAAAAATTGGATTGAAGGGCTATGTCTCATACACAGACAAGCCATGTGAAAGAAAGAAAAAAAAAGATCAACATCTGTAATTCTAAACAACTAACTCTTTTCTAGCATATAGGCCTACATCACACATCAATTATATTAATGAAATTCCTCACAGAAAAAGTGTACTGAAATATTCGTGTGTTAATAATACAAGGTAGGGCCTGACAATGTATTGATCTACGCCATTTTACTTATTAACAGAAATGTCTAATTAGTGTTTAGTCATAGCCTACTATATTGCTATTTCAGCAAAACAATATAATAATAATAATAATAATAATAATAATAATAATAATAATAATAATAATAATAATAATAATAGCAATCAGCTGCTAGTATATAACATACTAGTACTATCCGTTCCACCCTCAAATTTCTATCTCCACTATCTTCGGTTTTCCTGTATCGCGTGTTTTTTCTGGGTTGATAGTCTAGTATTATTTTAGAATTCATTCTACTCCCATTCTCTGAACACGTTAAACTAATCAAATTCTCTTAATCTTGCACATAAATTCAGTCTATTTTATATTTAATTTTCCTCTTATTTCTATATTTTGTCGTTTTTTTTCTAAAATTGCATTTTCTGTCATTTAACCCAAAAACTTCATTTGTGTTGCATCTATTCTTCTTTCGTCTGTTCCCAAAATATATTTTTTAATATGCAATAACTCAAAATCGTGTACCATGTTCAAGGTTATTAATAGTAATTAAACAATGAACACCTAAAATATATTCCTACAATTTTGTAACATCCGCCAAGTTCATCAGAGGTTGAAATGTGGATATAAAAAATAAGTATGTATAAAGAATCAGGTTCAGATGTAATCCCAGCAGAACCGGGAGAAAAATGTATGAACAAATCACACAAGGTGCTTATCATGATTTGGGGAAAAGTAGCTCTTTCAATGTATCAAAAATTGATTATCATGCCAATCTATAAGAAAGGAAATAAAACAGGTTGCAACAATTATAGGGGCATTCTTTATATTTAAATTTTCACAAAATTGTAACGAATATTTTAGTATCCAGACTTATACCCTATACTGAGGAAATAGATAATCATCAACGTGGATTTAGAAGAAATTGATCTAAACAGATCAGATTTTTAGTTGCATGTAGATTCCAGAAAAGAAATGAAATATAACAGCAATGTACAGCAACTATATGATGATACAAAAAAGGCATTCAATTCAATTAAGAGGGAGATTTGTATATAGCATTCTGTTATAATTGTAATTTCTAAAATGTTAGGCTTATTGGAATGTGACTAAATGACATAAAGACTAGGATGCGGGTAGTCACAGATACTTTTAAAGTCCACAATGTGTTAAGATAAGGCGATGCACCATCTCCTCTCCTATTCAATTTTGCACAAAAGAACGCCATAAAATATTTTGAGGATAAAAAAGGCCTACAACTGAATCATATTGATAAGTTGTTGGAACATGCTGCTTATATAGTGTTATAAGGCGATTGCGAAGAAATACTCAAAACACTCACCATTCTTTAAATAACACTTCGAAATAAAATAAAATAATCGAATCTAAAGATACGGTCACACGTATAACTATATAATGGAAATGGACAAATAAGAGAAATTTTAAGGAAGTGGCTTGAATTCAAATATCTAGGGAAAATAAAATAATTACAAACAGGTATGAGGTGCATAAAGAAATTGAATATAGACTCAATTCTGGAATATTACGCATTACAGGGACTCTTGTCATCCCAACTTCACTCAAATCGTTAAACTGTTATTCTCAAGTTATGTTGTATGGATGCAAAACATGGACTCTTATTTTAAGGAAGGAAAAAAGATTACGAGTATTCGAGAATAAAACAATTCGTAATTAGTAATAAAATAATTGGTAGCCTAATCCAACCAAACAGAGACTAAGACACAGGTGAATGGAGAAGACTGTAGGCTGCATGATCTATATGGAAGCCAGATGTAAGAACAGGTAAATCTCGTAGACTGATGGGCACGACATGTGGCACGAATGGGGAAATGAATGAGGGTCCTCGAAACTTCTTATAGGAAAACCGCAAGGAAAGTGCCTAGTATCCAGGTCAAGAACGAGGTGGGTGAATAAGATTAAACATGATTTCAGGGAGGTGAATTGTACACCAATGTATGGAGAGTTTAATTCCGCGTGGCCATGAACCTTCGGATTCGACAGTTCCAGTAGCTTAATTAAATTTTGTAAACAACAGAATAATAAATTTAAGATGAAAATTACAAAGAAGATATCACAATATTAATAATAATACTCTCTTCCAATAGCAAAATAAAAATAAAACTCTTATCAAATTGTATATTTTTAAATATTAGTGAAGGCATTCGCTAACAAAGAGGCATGTATGCAATTAGCAAACATAAAGTATTCTGATTTCAGAAAATTTCAGTCATATTGAAAATAAATAAATGAACAGGAATAGTTAATAGAACGAAGTAAATTTACGGTAATGAAATAACTGAGAATACAACATCAGAACGGTATGTGAAAACTGTCAAAGTTCTTATATATGGAACACAAAATAATGGAATTTGTTGACTTGTATTTGCGAAAAAATAATATATAGGCCTATTTACAGCAAATAGTCATGTGTACAGATCTATTACTGTTCAATAACAATCCCTTGAACCCTGAAGTGTAACTGTGATAATTACATTTTCTTTTTGTGTTACCGGATTTGTGGAGCACTAAATAAGCATTAATCTTGAAAGCAAAAGTTATTCTTGAGTTCAAAACTGGTGTCTTCATGTCGACTTAAAACTGATTAAATGAGTTTGTTTTTTTGTATTACTTACATGTGTTGTCAAGTACCAAATTAATTTACGTTTTTACTAAACAAATTGAGCGACAAATGTGTTTTTCATTTGTTATTTAACATATAATTTGTTTATATTTTTATGATGTTGCTACTAATCTAAGTATTTAGAAGTAAAATGAAAACGCGGACTTGAAACTCAGTTTTTTAACATTATGCAACTGTGTTTTTGAGTTGTTTAGAAATGGGGAGAGAGAAAAAAAAATAAATCTCGTGTATCATATAGGAATCAAACGAACTCAAGAGGTCATGGAACAAAACACATTGTTAGTTATACACAATATCGTAAAATAGCAGTGAATGTAAACCCTCTACTCCTATCTGGAATAACACCAAGTCGATGGATTAGATGAGGTAAAGCCACAACATTTACTGATCAGACTTGTCAATTCATCAGAGGAGCAGATGAAATGAAACCAAATAACTGTCATGAGTATGGAGATATGATGAAAATAAGACTTTTGCAGGGAAAACAGGAAAAACTCCAAGAAAAACCTATCCTGACTCCGATTCGATTGCCACGAATCCCACATGGAGTGCCTAAGACGTGAACTCGAGGCCCAGAGGTGAAGGACGAGAGTGTCGAACCACTTATAAAATATCATCACTAGAGATAAATTGTATTGTAAATTCTGAAAACAAAGCGTTATAACGTTTCGATTTGAAGTTATGCATTTCAATAGATCACAATATCGTGTAAATGCAGTACCAAGTCTAGACATAATATTAAGCAACAATTTGGTGCACTCTTTAAAAAAGCAGAACGGTGCTTAACAGAGTGCAGCATGTGTTGGTTATGCATGGAAACACAAGTAGTTGAGAACAAAGAAAAAAACTGAAGATCGTTTGGCGCACTCTCGCAAATTAGAGACGTCCAGTATATCGATTCTGCTAACAGAAACGAATGTTCTGCTCTTGAGTCGGGCGCCACAGTTGTGGTTTCCAAAATACACAAACTCATCCTTCATGGGCTCGCTATTTATTGTTTAGCAAAAAGTACACGCCCTTACCATTGTGCTCCGGTTTACGTGATCCAATATAAATCAGGCTAAATAAAAATGTTAAAGGCACGGAGAACTAAAAAGAAGAAAGAATCTTGGACGCCTAAAAGTCTGGACGATTAACTGCCGTACTCAAGGGTTGGTAGCGTGAATACTAAAATGTGTGGAATACAAGGCGAAACGTTCTCTAATAATAGGAAAATTTCAACGTAAGAATGATAGTAACCGGGGCCAAAGGAATGGCCAAATAATTCCAACTCAGTGTGCCGAAAAAAAGACAGTGTTTATAATACAGATACAAAGCAATCGCGTAACATATACTGATAAGTGACTCATGATTATATAATATACTCCTTCAAATAAAACCAATTCTTTTAATATCTACATTCTTAACCAGTTTTACTTTTGCTACTTACCAACAATTTGAATTTAAACCAATAACAGCATAATTTCTACTGTGAACTCTTTTATAGTCTGGCTTAACAAACTTTCGTATTTCACCTACATAGACAGCGCTGCAGTCGTAGGACTAAATTGTTCTTATGATAAAGTGAATGGCTGTACAGTAAGCTTTACAGAGTGAATGTAAATTCTACCGACAATTGTTCACAAGTTGTTCTGGAATATTTTCTGGGTTTTTCAATACAAGAAATCCATGGTTTCCGGTGGGTCATTACTCAGTATTTGCGTTTTGAAATCAACAACGTTTCTGACTGATACAGTACAGCAGTTAGGGCTTAAATTAATTGGCCGTGGTGGTCCTGTTAAATGATCAGCTCGTCATCAGAAATGACACACATGAACTTTTTCTTCTCGGGTTACATGAAGAGCCTGGTGTGCGTGACTCCTGTGGGAAGCGTGTAAGGACCTTGTTGCCAGTATTGTAGCAGCCGCTGACGATGTGCGCCAATCTCCTGGTATGTTTAAAACGTGTGCGATAGTCCATGACTTGTCGCTATTAATATTGTCGTCATCATGATGGGGGACATTTGGAACAATTACTTTAAACATTGTAACAGTGTAATTTGGAAGCAATCATATCCCGAGTAAACAGATACAAATACGGTTGAATTATCATCTTCAGAATCAAGGACTAGACCTTCGGGTCTGTTTCGATCTCATTCTAGAATTGGTCTATCCTTCTTTTACTGGGTCTTCCAACATCTCTTCGTCCTAGTGGTTTGTAATGAAGAATCTGTTTCGGAAATCTATTGTTATCCATTCATGATGTGGTCCATCCATTCTTCTCTGATTGTGTAATTCTATCTAATGGTTTGAATATATTCAGTTCTCTTCGTATATACAGGGTGGACCGCTCGAATGGACCTAATTTCAATTGCTTGTTACTGGCAAACGGTTGAAGATAGAAACTGAAAACAACGTTCATAGTACAGAAAAACTCACCAAGTTTCGAATCCTGTCGGTAGATGGCACAAATATACGTTTCTCGTTCTTAGATTTAATTGTTTGTGAAAATGGCGACTCCGCAGATGAAAGCGCAAGCTGTTTTGTGGTATGCGGAGTTTAAATCAATCATTAGAGTTCAAAGGGAGTTCCGGCGTGTGTTTAACCGTGATGCTCCAACTGCTAGAAGCATAAAGAAGTGGCGTGATACATTATTAGCTACAGGATCTGTGTTGAAGAAGCATGGTGGTGGTCGCAGAGCATCCGATGAAATGGTAGCAAATGTTCAAGCCGCATTTGAGCGAAGCCCCCGGAAGTCATTAAGAAGAGCTTCGCGGGAACTTCAAATACCAAAATCGACATTACAACGGATTGTCCACAAACGCCTCAAACTGCACGCATATAAAGTGCAGTTAGTGCAACGTCTGGAGCCGAATGACATGCCGAAACGAGTGGAATTCGCCAATACGATACTGGACCGTCTCGGCGCTGATCCTGACTTCATGACCAAGATTTTCTTCTCGGACGAAGCCACTTTCCATTTGTCAGGCAAGGTAAACCGGCATAATGTGCGGATCTGGGGATCGGAGAATCCTCACGCTATTCAAGAGCATGTTCGTGATAGTCCGAAGATGAATGTTTGGTGCAGTTTGTCACATAATAAGGTCATTGGACCGTTTTTCTTCGCCGAGAAAACTGTTCGTGGTACCACATATCTTGACATGCTGGAGCAGTTCTTCTTTCCACAAATTGAACAAATGCAGCCTAACATCGTTTTCCAGCAAGATGGTGCTCCTCCCCACTGGTCCAATGAAGTTCGTACGACTTTGGACAACATTTTACCTGGCCGTTGGATTGGTAGGGGAGGACCAATCGCGTGGCCCCCGAGATCTCCCGATTTAACACCACTGGATTTCTTTTCTCTGGGGCTATGTCAAAGATAAAGTTTACACCACCCCAGTCAAAGACCTTCGTGATCTTCGTGAGCGCATCATAGAGGCTATTGAGAACATTCCAGAAGACATACTCCAACGTACTTGGCAAGAAATTGTTCATCGCTTTGATATCGTCACAGTGACTGCTGGGGCTCATATAGAGATGTGGTGATCTGGATATCAAAACTTGGTGAGTTTTTCTGTAATATGAACGTTGTTTTAAGTTTCTATCTTCAACCGTTTGCCAGTAACAAGAAATTGAAATTAGGTCCATTCGAGCGGTCCACCCTGTATTACTATTATTATTATTATTATTATTATTATTATTATTATTATTATTATTATTATTATTATTATTAGTATTATTATTATTATTATTATTATTATTATTATTATTATTATTAGTATTATTATTATTATTATTATTTTTATTATTATTATCCTCACTTCGCCTTTATCCATTATTGTATAGCCAGCCACACTCCTCAGAAACCTTATTTCTGACGTTTCTATTCTTCTTTCCTGTTTTTGGTTAAGACCCAGTGTTCCGATCCGTATAGTAGTGTTGGAACCGCCATTGTTTTATAAAATTTTAAAAGTATCTCCTTTCTAGTTCCTTTGAGACTTCGTTTTATGGCGCGACATATATAATTAAATTTATTTATTTCGTTTTCAATGTCTTCACTTTTTCTATATGATACATTGTATCCCAGGTAATTAAAATTGCTCACTTCTTATATTATTTTATTCTGTAATTGGATTTTTACTCTTAGTGGCTCATATCCTCGAAAAGCTAAAACTTTTTTCAAGTTGTATGTTTCACATATTTTACTTAATTTGTAAATTGCCCGTTGTAAGCCATCTTCTGTCTCAGATATCACAACCTGATTGTCTGCAAAAAGTAAAGTATTTAATAAAATATTTTCAATTTTAAAATGTTCAGTTTAAACAATTTGCCAATTCTGTATGGCATCGTCTATATATATTACCCCACAGTTTATTGTCGCTGTTTTATTGTTTTGTGTTTTATGACCCATGCTAATTAATATGTTATTATCTACATATAAACTTTCAATAATTTTGACCAAATGTTGTGGAATGCCTCTGTTTATCATTATATTCCATAATTTCTTTCTATTCACTCTGTCAAAAGCCGTCTCAAAATCAATAAATGTCATATATGTTGGTAAGTTATATTCTCAACGTTTCTCTATTAGTTGTGTTATAACATATATACAGTCGGAACAAGATCTTCCTTTTCTAAAACCGTTTTGATTTTCTGATAGCATACTTTCAATGATAATATTAATACCGTGTTTAAGATGGAGGAATATATCTTATAATATGTATTTAGAAGACTTATTCCTCGATAATTATTGCATTCATATATCTTACCTTTTTTTAAATATTTGATAAATTGTTGCTATCTTCCATTCTTCTGGAACGTGCAAACTTCCAACAGATATGTAATAAATCTAAAAGGCGTAAAATTAGGGGTAATGATGCATATTTTATTAATTCATTATTAATTTCATCTGCTCCGGGTGTTTTCGTATTTCGACAATAGGTTATTGTAATTAATAGTTCTTCTAATGTAATCGGGACTACATTCTCATCGGTCTGTGCTTGTAGACTGTCATCATTATTTTGTTGATCTGTCCAAAGTTCTCTATAATAGTCAAGCCATTGGTCTTCTGTTATTGGGTTTAAATTTAAATTATCTTTCTCAGTTTTATTAAGGTGTTTCAGTGCTTTATAAGCAACATTTTGTTTTACATGTATATCATTTTCTACATCACTGATATATTTTTCCCAAGAGTTTCTTTTAATTTTTCTTATTTCTCTCTTTACAATGACATTTTTTTCTTTTATAATATATTCGATTTTCTGTTGTTTTTTGTTGGAAATATTTCAGTTATGATTCCTTCTTTACTTTATCAATTTGTGGTATTTCGTCATTCCATACATTTATACCTCTTTCCTTATAGTGTTTATTTCTCATTTCAATGACTTCATTTGCAGCTTTCATAATTACTTATTTTAGATCTTTCCATTCTTGATTAATATTGGTACTAATTGGTTTCTGTGTAATATAATAATTTAATATATTTTTATACAATTGACGTATACTCTTCTTGAAGGAAATGTACTTAAATGTCTTGCAGTTTTCAAGTTTTTGCTTTTGCATACTTCTCCATTTCGTAGGTTTTGGTATT
>JASPKZ010007744.1:112500-232074 GCA_030220185.1 Diploptera punctata
ATCATCATCATCACTCCAGGGAATAGGCAATTGCCCGTTCCGACTTCATAATGCATCAGCCCAACGTCTTCTAGGTCTTCCAACATCACGTCTTCCTCTTGCTTGATAATTTCTTGCTAACAATGGATATCTCTCCTTACTCATTCCAACCATATGATCAATCCATTTCTGTTTGTAATTCGTGACCTTAACCAATAAAGGCTGTACTTTCAATTCTTCTCTTATATCCTCATTTCTTATTCTATCAAGTCTTGTACATCCTTTTACTTGTCTTAGGAACCTCATCTCCGCCGTCTGTATTCTATCCTTCTGTTTTTTCATTGGAGCCCAAGTTTCACATCCATACAATATTGTGGGAACCGCCATAACATTATACATTTTTATCTTGGTTTCTTTTCTAATTTTATTTTTGAATGTTCTCTGTATTGTTCCACACACCGTCTGAAATGTATTTATTTTGGAGTCAATATCTCTTTCCACATTGTAGCCAACATCACAGCCCAAATATTTGAAACTAGACACCTGTTCTATACTTTGATTTTCTAAAATAATTTTGGATCTCAATGGATCTCTTCCTCTAAAAGTCATGTTAATCTTGCTGGTGGATAAGAGGAGAGGGGAACTAAGTATAGCTCACAACGAGGGAATGGCGTCTGTATCCATATTGGGCTGCCACATCTTCGTCAAGTCTTCTACGGTCAACAGGGCGACAAGGAATAGCACAGCTAAACTTGTAGGGCTTGAAGAGCGGAAGAAGCAGCCCTCTCTTGGGGGGTGGATACCCAGAGGAGCATGTTTGGAGGCTCAGAGGAAGCAGCCCTTCCACCATCCTTGTCCTGCGAAGCGCTCGTAACGCTTCCAGGAGACATTCATCTTACTGAGAAGCTTCATGGAAATCAGCCGGATTGCATAAAATTATATATAATGTAACTATCTTTTCAAGTTCAGAGAGTAGTTGAGAAAATTGTTTCAAACAAAAGGCTTCTTTTTAAAAATACGGTTAATTGAGATATTTATTCTTCTTTAATTACATCATAACAAACTGAAATTCATCTCACATGTTTAGTGCACCATAATGTTTCACTATAAAAAAAATTGTAAACGTTTGAAAATGCGAGTTCATTATATATATACACACACGCATATATATATATATATATATATATATATATATATATATATATATGCCTATTTCATAGGTAAACCTTTAAATGTTTTAAAGATTTATATTTCAGTAATAAATAATAATAATTGTTTATACGTAAAACAAGGAATTTCTTTGGCTATTGAGAAACATAAGGCTTCGTACATAAAGTAAAATGTCTTATGTGGCACGAACACTGCATGGCTTCATACTCCGTACTCACTGCGGGATCCGGGGAATTCTCATTCTCGAGCTCTTGTTACCGGTACACGAGACTCTCGTGACCGCACTCCCTTTCAGTCGCTCTCGCTTAAGAGAGCGAGCGGTAGTATAACGATTTTAACCACCTTTAGTTGAGTGTTTATCATTTATTATTGAGTAATTTTTACTATATGTTTACTATTTATTCAGTGCTGCCACGGTAACCTTAACAGATATAAAATGAGAAGCCCAGACATTAGGCAGAGTGATCTGCAGCTGTTTGTAGAGTGTCATAAATATTAAACTTCTCTTGTAACGTACACGACACAAAGGAATTAAATATGTTGATTACCATGAACTTTTGCTAAATATTCTAAATATTCAGACATTCGTCTCGTAAACTGAATTTAAACTAGTATACTTAAGCAATTCGTAATGAATCTGATTTGCTCATTGCAAAAAAAAAAACATTAGCAAAAACTTTAAATTCCCATTTCTTTTCATATAGAACAGCAAGATATTCGTATTTCCAAAGTGGTTCCCTAGCAAATAAATCATTTTTCCCTTACCAAAATCAGAAACCTGGCAAGCGTTTTTTAAACAGACATATATCACAATTCTATACGCCGATTCAGCATTCCGGGACATTGTCGTTTTGCTTTTAAAACTCGTACATATAACGTATTCTAATTCAGAATTTGTCACAATGAAACACTCCTCTGCTTTTTCCTCCGTGCATAGGGTTTCACAAAAAACTAAAACAAAAAGAGCATTAAAGTGGTACGGTAGCATTATGAATAGGAAAACATTGAGGATTCGTTTATACAGAATGATAATACCGCTTCGCAGGAGGACAATCAAGTACAAGCATCCCTAAAGCACGTTTATTATAAAAGAACTTGCTGTCTTTTTCTAATATTTTGTACAGGTTGTTTCTTTTTATTCCTTTATGTGTTTTAACCATGTTCTTCTAACAGCCTCTATGCGAAACTGAATAGTATATTTTGAATGTACCGTCATACACAAGATAATTCATTCGTGTAATCCTCTTAAATTCAAATTAGGAAGGACAATCTGCTCGTGAAACTTATCTAACATGCTAGTACTCAACAAATGCACCTACAGTATTATCAATCCAATATGGTTCTTATTATTTCAGTAATTACTTTATTAACCAATGGTTAAAATAGAAAACTAATCCCTACGATTAAAAAAATGAGAAAATGTCCCTTACATCTAGAGTATGAAAATAATAAGTCCAGAATGGCTTTAACTTCTATTTCATAAACATTAACATTTACTTTCTTTTATAGGTTTTCCCGAATTATAAATTCGATATTATGGCATCGGGTGTAGTACAGCACCCGAGAGTTGTGCTTAACAATGTTATAAGAAAAAATCTCTGTTTAAACAACATTCGTTAGATCCGATATCTTAGTTTCTATATTTAAGTTTTAGTAACTGTTACAATAATATAATTACAATTACAATAAATCATAACAAAAAACAAGAAAAACCGGGTTTAAATTATTATATTGCCACCATTGATTTATTTTCCCTAAGAATATTAAACCATTATAGAGCCCCTGACCTCCAAAATATTCATTCCAACCTCCATCAACAAACTCTGAATGAACGCGAACAGATGCAGTTCATTTACTAATAAAAAATACTAATTATTATGGCTTCTACATTATATTAAATGATATTTATACTCAACACATTAAATTGTTTAATTTGTGATGTAAATCTACAGTTATATATTACTATTAAACACTCGTATATCGAATACGGAATTTCGGAAGGACGTAAGGCTTGCTGTCCTTGCGATCCATTTGCAAATAATTATGTATATGTTGCATTTCAATTCTAATTATGTATTACTAACACTACTACTGAAATTATGTTTATTCGGAGAAAAAAAAACCTGATGTAGAAGTCGTCTTCCTCGTGGAATTTCTATTTTAGAGGGGTCCAGACTGCCCTTCCAGATGATTACGACCATCGCTATAAAAAAGGAGGTGGGAATCGGAGGACCTGTTAATCGTGTCAGAACTGTGGACGAGTAAAGTGACTTACCAAGTACGAATACAAGTAGATGTGTTAGGTGAAGCCGTCTTCTAATTTGAGAAATTGAGTTATACAATAAATTGGGAAGGAGACTTTATTAGCAGAAAATTATATTTGTGTATACAGTGCAGAATTCTGAAATAAATTAGGAATATTTGGAAATTTTATATAAACATTTGTAACATTTAAAATATAAAACAGATACCTGAGATCTAAGTCGTCCTCAACTTTATGAAGGCTGTAAGATGTGAAGTACTTCCGGAGCATATGCTCCGACTTCATAAAGTTGAAGACGACTGACCAATCCACATGCTGATGATGGAGCATATGCTCCGAAAGTACTTCATCTTACAGCCTTCATAAAGTTGAGGGACACTGAGATTTCAGGTATCTATTTTATATTTTAAATGTTACATAGTGACCTCAACGGTGTTTCGTCACGAATTTTAAAAGTATTAAACATTTGTGAAATTAAATTCCATCTGTATGCTATGTTACTGCCATCCCCGACAAATGTTTTATTAATTATTCCTTAATATCAGGTATCCAACACATTTTGAACTGTCAATTTTATTATTTTTTAAATAAATCATTTCTCAGTCTATACAAACGTATAAATATAATTTTTATGGAGAAGTAAGTGACATTGAATGCTGTATAGGACAGGCGGATTACACAGTGACACAGCATGTTTATTCATGCTCTCGGATCTAGTGTGCGTGCATGGATAATGAACATCTTCCACAGACACTCATGTTATGAAGTAAGTATTATGGTGAACAGGTTAGCTTACACAAGCACGACGAGTTATGGAAATAGGTGCCACATGTGTGCTGCTTACAATCGCCTCCAAAATTTGAATGTGCATCTTCTGACGGCCGTGGTTCTCTCTATGTCGCCTGTCTGGATGTATCCTATTCAACAAATTATCTTGCAAGGCCTTTACATTTGCTATGGTAGCTTAAATGGCTACACAATACATTTAACACAGACGTATTCACAAGTTTATAGCAAGGCCAGCCAAAGATAATTTATTTCTTACACATGGAAGACAGACACACTCTTGCCTTGTACCTATTCTACATCATTCACGAATTAATAAAAAAGATCTGTTAATGTATATTTACAATAATATATTAATAATTTACGTTTGAAGTAAAAAATAATACAATTTTAATTACAGGAACAGGCAGATCAATTAATGCTTAGTAAAGATAATGACAAGAAAATCACATTTAACAAAACTGTTTTAAAAATTAAAATTGGTAATACAACATAATATCGCTTCTTACTTTAAGAGAGAGAAACGTTTACGAGCATTCGAGGATAAAGTGCCCACAAAAATGTTTCGCCCAAAGAGAGACATTACAGTGAATGAAGAAAATTACGTAACAATGAGCTCCATGATCTTTATGGGAATTGTTATGTTATAAGGACAAACTATGATGGGCATGACATATTGCATGAAAGGGAACCTATTATGGGAAAACTAGAGGGAAGTCGGCCAATATGTAGTCGAAGAATGGGATAGGAGACTAAAATACCCATGATTTTAGGGAGGTGAATTATAAGGGAATGATTATAAAGTACTATCTCAAGATAGGTGCGTAACTTAAATAGATGCTATTATTGTTAGTTTTAATGTTATACTGTTAGTGATATTATTCTTGTTGCTAGTATTTTTTTGCCACCACGTCATTTCGACATTCTGGTGTTCTCTCCTGGCGTTATTGTAACCCACTTCTGAGGTTGGGGCGCTGGAATGCGGAGTTACTCTGCCCCAATGATATATGATAGGTGAAGATGGTAATGATGCGCCAGGAGAAGTCTTAATACTAAACTTAATATGTTAATGATGATAATGATGATAGCCAAATGACGTTCGGAGACCGTTTGGACCTTAACGTTTCCTGACATTTGTCTTACAGGTGACAAAAAAACCCGAAAGAAACTTGTCCCGACTGGGATCGAACCCGGGCCCGCTGCAGGACAAATCAACACGCTACCTCAAGACCACAGCGATGGATATTATTATTATTGTTGTTGCTAGCATTATTGTTATTGTTACAATTATAATTGTTACTATTAATACTATTAATTATTATATTATTATTATTATTATTATTATTATTATTATTATTATTATTATTATTATTATTATTATTATTATTAACTTTTCAATGGGTCTAATATTTATTAAGTCTTTTAAAAAAAGTGTTATGATGCTCTACTAACTCTTATGAATTTGAATCAATCTGAATACACAAGACTCCACAGGTAAACAATAATATTGTGTAGGGATCAAACATAATCTAATATTGGAGTTGTATTGTTATTCAAGTAGTAGATACTGTGCTTAGCAATCAATCAAAATTAACCACAAACAACAATGACAGCTGCCCAAGTAATTAGTCCTGTAACGTAGATTTGTGGTGTTCTTTGTCCTCCCCTGGCCTCTACGTCTAGTCTATTGAAATTTGCTACACTCCTGAGTATCCCGTATTGAATGCACACATTACACACACCCATACATCACAAGGCAGCGATCTGTTATTTCCTGAAATCACCTTTCAAACAGCTTGCTCTCTGCAATCTCACACCATGTTCTGACCTTGTTAGTGTCTACCGTTGTATTGACCATTCATTGCAGAAAGTGTTCTACATACAGAATGGTAACTAATTCTACCGGACAACATTTAGAGAATGTCTATGGTACCATAATACAAGAAACGTCATGTCGTAATATTTTTACCGAAACTTAGTTTCTATTTCCAATTCATTGCAGCCTTTTTCTACTATTGCCACATTTACCTTGTTCTTCCCGTGGTTTAATATACTTATTGATTTTTAATAATTTTTAACAAATATTGGCACAATTACAGGGACTCTTGTCTTTCCCAACTTATCACAAAAAAACATATGAAATGGTTATTCTTCTAGTTATATGGATGCAAAATATGGGCTCTCTCTTTAAGCGAACATAAAAGTTTACGAGTATGTGAGGATGAAGTTCTTAGGAAACTTTTTGGACCGAAGAGAGGTAAAAAACATTGAATGGAGAAGTCTATATCACAGTGGGCCACATGATCTTTATATAAAACCATATCTAATATGAACAGTTCAGGCTGATAGACAGCGATGGGCAGGACAATTGAAGAAACGATTCGGGAATGAAAGAAGAACATAGAAACTTCAAGTAGAAAACCAGAGGGAAAGCGCCCAGTAGATATGCCAAGAATGATATGGGAGAATAATGTTAACCATGATTTTAGGGAGATCATCATCATCATCATCCATGCAAGTATTAGGCCGTGTGGCCTGTTACGGTCTCAAAGAGGAATTTTCCATCCAGGGGATAGTGACGTGCATTTCATCACCTCTCCTATCCAAATCTCATCTTCAACCTGCTCGTGGTGCAACCTGGTATTACAAATTTGGCTCTGAGGACCGAGTACTGGCGGTATAACCACATCACCTTAATTTAGAGGAAATGCTACATTAGTGGAAACCCCACAATAATACCCCTCTGGGCCAGCAACCCATTGGGCGAAAAAATTTACATTTGCTTTCAAGTCTCAAACCAAGCGTCGGATTTTAGGGAGGTAAATTGTACAAGGGATGATTGTAAAACATTAGCTCAGTTTAGGGGTGTTCGAAGAGAAGCCATATATACAAATAATAACAATCACAAACATCTAGACCCTGATCTTTACAAAAAATCACCATGTCCAAAACCGGAAACAAAACCCAGAACCTACTGTCTGTAGCCGGAAAACGCTGGCCACAAGACTATGTAGTAAATCAGAACACATTAGAAAATACGGTACGTAGGCCTAACGTATAATAAAATTCAAAGTAATGGAACTAGTTGTTCATATTTCATTATTAATTATTTATAGGACTTTTTTCTTTACTTTGATAAATGCGCCTCATTTTTAAAATTGGAACATTTTTCATGTCAACCGGTATGAAACAAGTAGAATCACTAATACTGCTGTTACTCTAACTAGATGGACGCCCTTGCTCGAGGCATGGTGCAGATTATATGGAAGGGAACCCAGATGAGATGCAGCTGATCAAAATTTCAAGCTCTTGTTAAAGAAGCTACGCTTTTATTAGGAACTAGTGAAAATAAACCATTTTCTAAAGGCATTCTATACCTTTGTGAGCGCAGGCACGTAAAACAATAGGCCCTGTCCAAGCTTGTGATTGATACGCGCAAAAAGGTCGTTAAAAAGTAATGGGATATATGAGGAGAAAAGAAGAAAGGTGAATTTGATCGAACGAAAGTGATACCCTTGAGATCGTGTAAATGCCTCGATCCACAGACTGCCTAATCAAACCCTAAGTACATATCATTTAGGTAGCAATTTAAGAACACTCTTCAAACATCTTAGATAATATTTTACTCCGGTAATAAAATATAGGCGTGTAAAGATGAACAGACTTTGCTCAGAGGCAAGTTATTGTGTGGTAAATCCTACATATTATCCCATCGCTGTACTCCGCTACGAAACAAGCCATATTCACTATTATTACACCCTCAAAAATTGAATCGACCTCAGTAGAGTTTGAACCGGTGTTACTTGGATCCAAAAAATAAAAGCAATGTCTGTATAACCTCATTTGGGGACAATGGTGCTACTTACTGGGAGTGAATTAACCAGGCTAATTTATCTAAGCTTATTTCATTACAGATGTCAGTGAATGGTATATAGTTAGCATATCGTCTCAAAGAGAATTTATTCCTTGGATTTTTCCATCCTAAAAAAATACATAGACTCCAACCTGGTTTGAGCCCGCGACTCTCGGGACCAGAGGCAAGGAACTTAACTCCTAGACAATAGAGGACGATGATCGTTTCTTTCCCTGAAGGTAATTTAAGGAATTTTTATTTTGTTCAAAATCTAGATAAAATAAACACGTTTATTTAGGTCTATATGTTTATAATAGACTACATTACATAAATGATGTACGTTAAAAAAAAAGCTAACTGAAAAAAAGTACAATAAAAATCTTCTCAGAAGTTATGGTTCCCACAGATTTTTTGGTGAAGGACTGCAATATTCCTGTTTCAAAATTACAAAACTACGCTGAATGGATTATTTAATGGTAGATGTGGTACTATCAATCTTAAACGTCGGAGCTTTATCAACTTTTCCCACTCCCTATCTCTACTGTTTAACAATTAAACAATCATATAAGCCTAATGCATAGCTGTGTGTTTGAAACAAAAGTTTTATTTTATACCAAAGTATTATATTAGATTCTTCAACTAACCATTCTCTTACTATAAAAGATGCAAAACGCCTTTTGCAAAAGCCCTTATTTCAATTTTATGAGAATTAAAAAAATATATGTTTGCAATATTGACTCCATTATTATTATTATTATTATTATTATTATTATTATTATTTTATATTATTATTACTATTATCATCATCTTATATTATTAACATTGATCCAATCCACTAAATCATCTGTAAAAGTAGATTGATTCAATAAAAAGAGAAAAAATCTTAAAATTGTAAAATGGAAAGCAGATCCTTCTGCTTTATTTCAATCTTCTTAACCATCTTCAGACCTACAGGATATTTAACGTTCCGTCGGGCGCAATGTGCCTGATCAGCATATGCTTAAAAAATGTATTTAACACACTGTTTGCCAATCTGAACGGGAAGTCAAAGAAATGCTATTGTTTTGGATGTCCAAAGGATAACATATTCAAAATGTGCTGCTAAAAAAGTTTTTTTTGGACATAATGTTGATTTAACAAATTTTAAGAAAATCTGTGACAAGCCTCCAAACAACATGATATAAAAGTAAGAACAAGTTCACTTCAAATATACTTGAAAATAGTTCACATTAGCAACATTTAGCCTATGTTTTTAGCACAATTATTCAAGAATATAGCATTATTTAGTATAAATAAGTTAGATAAATAATTTTCTTCTTGCAAATATTTTTAAAATACACATCTTCAATAATGTAACTATTTATATGTATATATTTACAACCCGCCGTGGTAACGGTCGAGAGCAAACTGAGTGGGGTGGTTGTTTAGAGCGGGTAAAAAGAAACAGCTACTCGGATGCCCAGTCGTCTACGCCGTCTGATGGCAGTGGAATGGGACAAGATTGACAATCTGTGCCTCTCAGATCAGATGCGCCCGACGGAAGATTAAATGCCGACTATTTCAATAGAAGGGAAAAAATATATACCAAGCTGTATAGATGTTCTGATTCTTAAAAAGAACCAAAGCACGTTATTTGGGTAAAATAAAATATCACCTGGTAAGTAAAAAATTAAACGTTTAGGCCAACTTGGCTAAAAATACTAAATTATTTTGTAAATACTAAATTATTTTCTAAATACAGATGTTTTAAACTATAATAAAAATACCAATAGTAGGCCTAGGATTAAATAAGTAAAATGTTATGTACGTCATTTTAGTTTGTAATCTCTCACGCTGTGACAGGTAGGCTACTCCCTGCCAGTAGTTAGCATAAACTGTCTAACGTTGATTGCCTTATTGCTCGTAACCTGCGTCACTCATCAAGATACGGCTAGTATCTCCTGTGTCCGACAGATTGCACTAGTTGCAATTGATGGGATACCATACGTTATATCCTTGTCGTGTCTCGTTGATTCGTTAACCAACCATATGATAGGTTAAGTAATAAATTGCCAAATTCTATATTACCTACAGTATATACAGTTCCTGCGAAAATTATGTATGGTTTTAATAATTAGTTTTACATCTCCACAAATGTTATGCAGATTCATAATTACTACTAACCATTAGGATTTTATGAACATTTTACTACTTTTCTTTTGTTTTGTGCAATAGGCGCTTTTACTCTTCTGACATAATTCTACTAATAACTCTGCGGGTACCGTAATGTTTATTTTGTCACTATCTGGTTTATACCAACTTTCTTCCCTGTCAATGTCAAAACCCTTTCATTATAACAATCGGAGTTGCATTATATTGCTATTTTATTTAAAGTCTCTCTATAACGTATGAGGTTACTAGCGTCAAAATTAATTCTGGACGTCAAAAGGCCTACAGATATTGCTCAGAGACTTCTTAATTCGGATTTTAGGTTTGTTTTTGCGTGCCGTACGGCATTAGTTTCCTCCTAAATAAACTCATACTCACGATTTTTAGGCCCTTAAAAATCCATCGACCAAACGGGATAGAACCCGCGAACGTTTGAACTAAAGTCGAGCATGGTAATCACTTGTTCACCAGGACCGACGGAATTATGTTGTATTGGCAATGAATAACATTTTCATCATCACATAATTTATAGAAATGTTTCAGATATAAAGTTATACCATGGATATTAAATCAATATCCTATATTCCTATGAATTAGTAATAGCACGCAGAACTCTGTGTGTATTCAATTTTTCGATTTTATGTCATATACACATCAATCTTTTTTATGTCGTATCGCCAGAAACTGTTATATATATATCTTCTAGCTCTCTTCTCCATTCTTGTACATATTCATTCGGGAATAACGCGAAAGTTAGCTAATAAATTAATGAATAGAATAACCATATATGGATGAATGAGTGGTGACAGATTATCAAAAGTCGTATGAGATAATATTTCAACAGGCAGGAGATCACCAGGAAGACTACAACAAAGACAGAAAAACTTATTCTCAAGAGTTTGTAAGCCAAAGATTAAGAGAAGAATATATATATATATATGCTAGAAGTCCCGGCAACGCGTTGCTGTGGCTAAGGTATACGTTAAAAATATAAATTAAGTTGCTGTCTTTCAGCCATTTACTTTAAAACGAATACTTACACACGAAATTAATAAGATTGAAAATAAAATAAACACTGAACACACTTAAATTTATGAAATAATTAATATTTTTAATTCGCGGTTGCAACAAAAAGCACAGCCATCTGGATCTCTCTTTGTTAAATAATAAACCAATTACCCTTACCAAATTATCGTACACCGCCATCTGTTATAATCGTATGGAAATCACAGGTAATTACACCGCCATCTGTTAGAATCGTATGGAACTCACAGATAATTATAACTCTTTGTTAAATAATAACTAATTTGCAATAAAAAATAATGCGACTATAAATTTAATAAACTACCCAATGAGACTATACATTTAGTCATAAACTACCCTAAGTCTCAAGTTGGATCACACTGCACACAGTTTGCAAAATTTATTAAAATCGGTTCGGTAGTTTAGGATTCCATCGCGAACAAACAACGTGACACGGAAATTTTTATGTAAAACTTGCTCAAAGTGGAACCGTATGGGACCAATTTTTCCGCATTATAAAAAATTAAAACTTATTATTATTCGTAGATTATAGAGTATTAATTGTAGTTCCGCTGCCGTTGAAAAGTGAAGTATAGAATGTATGAGCGACTTCGACCGTAACGCACGAAAAAACAGTCCCGTTTCTTCAGTGTTAAACTGTCTCTTAGGCGCGTATCCTGAAATTAAAGTATTCAGTTTCGGTTCCCGGTCACTAACTACACTTTCGTCGACATCCTTTGATTCACCTCAAATTTCAATCCACACTACATTGTGTCGTTTTTTTAACTCTCCAGCCAACCTGAAGATGCCTTGAAATCGTTATTCCCTAAGGACTTAGCAACAGCTTGAGCTTGACTTTGGAGCATCGGTCCGGAAATTTTTTGATCGTTCACTTGTAAAACACTCCTACAATATTTCGTTGATTTCTTTATTACCTTCTGTTTTTTAGCTTTCTCTCTTTTGACCATTTCCTTTTATCCATCCATTCTTTATTTTTTATTTGTATTTTAAAGTCTCTTAACTTGAGTTTTTCATTTAAATTTAGACATTATTTCGGGCACTGAGTTTTTTTATCTTCAATCACTTTCACTTTTTCTTTTATTGGCAATGAAACATACGTTTTTAGCCATTTTTACACGCTTTATATTAGCTTGACCTCTATCTATCTATCTATGTAACGGAATCTTTCAACGCGATTTTCACCCACTTAAAATCATCAGATCAACTTGAAACTTTGTATACTTGTAGAGGACCCGTGACAATACAATAATTTCATATTTATTATTCCGTAAATTCAGAACGCTACTTGTGAAAGATCGGTCTCAGAACTTAAATTAATTTAAGATTTTACAGTGTAATGGTTATTTGTAAGACAGGTACAGTATCTGTATTTCGATAATGGGTGTGCAGTGACGCCGAAATAAAATTTCAGGCACAGGAAGAATTCACCCGGCGGCAGGAATCATTCCTTATTGTTTTTGGTCTAACGTGTATTAAATGACGTGGAAAACTAATTTATTTCTCTCTCTGTCTTTCCGCTTTATAATTTTTTTCGTGAATTTTATAGAAATATCCTTCCGTTTCCGCGTTGGACAGATTCCGTTTGATTAAAAAATAAATACACGTAAAATTACTATCATTTCGCCGGGACCAATAAATTTGTTCACATTGGACAGATTTCCGCATTATTCACGTTCCGTATTAAACAAGTTTTACTGTACTTCGTTTAGGATAAAATATCATAACAGTGAACTTCGATCTTTATGCAAAAATAGAAAAGTTATAGGCCTAAAAGGTCTTTGTAGTAACTTGGAGTTAAGGCTCCCATCTTATTAGACAGTCGACATAAGATGTCAGCCGGGTTGTCAGTCCTGTGTGACGACCGTCTTTACGCCCAGAACACAGTCTGAAACTTATTTCCATTAGAGGATGAGTCGACAGCAAGTCCATGGTGCTGCCAGAAGGTTTAGGCCAGTTTAATAATTCTGATACTACCGGGACTTGAACCCTCGATCTTTCTGCATGTAGCGTGTTGTCTTACCAAATACGCTATAGTGTGGATCTAGAAACTAAACTCCAAGGCGCAATATGCGTAGAAATGTACCTCCTCCCACTCCCCACACTTCACCCCGCAAACACATAGAGCTTGGTCTCGAGCTGTACTTGCAGGAAATCCAGAGGAGAGCGCCCAGAAGCTTACTTATTTATTCAAACGATACATGCGACAGTTTCGATGTGAAATGGCAAAGAAAGGTGACCTCTAGATCAATTTTTAAATTATACTTTCGGGTAAATCTCACTATTAAGGGTCAAATTTTCGTAGAATGAGTTTATATAATTCTATTTCAATGGGCTGTATGACTCTATATACATTTATTTCAATGGAATGTATCGAGTTTCGTTGCAATAAAAAACGGTAATTACTTCTGCTACAGCGATTTTTAATTTTTGATTCAGGTTAATCCTCATTCGTAATGTCTGCTTAATGAAGTCAATCGCGCTTTACTGCATTGACTGTTATATGTCGAGTATATATATATATTCATTTTTAGTGGCTACTAAGTAGGGTCGATAAAGATTTGAAATATTTTGATGGGTACAATCTGAATATCTAAAACGTTGGGAAATCGCTAATAGGCGGATTTGTAATGTAGGCCTATATTCTCCTTTTGAAAAAAAAATCCAATTTTACAAAAATAAATAGATTAAAAAAGGGATTTAATGAACCCAGCAATATCATAGTAATGCGGAGGAAGTGGAGTAAATAATAGGCCTACTAAAACATGCTTGTTTGAATTTGATTTGATACATACACCTTGTAATTTCCATTAACCAAAATCCCAACGGAGGAGAACCACATAGTGTTTTACATGTAATCGGGGCTTTTACAAATATGATTTCTCTAATTACAATTCCTTATTTGTTACGTTTGTCAATAATCACTTTAAACTAGCAAAGGTAAAATGAGTAAATTTATATAAAATTGATCTAAGAGCGTCAATTCGTTTAGCAAAGCATATATACGTACAGAATGTAACTAATTTCTCTAATTTGTATACCTGATGTTAGAAATTAGGAGTATAATTGATCATTAGCAGTTACAAATCATGAGTTAGGTAGAAACGTTCGTTTTATGAAGTCGTAATAACTGAACTGTTACTTTGATCAACAGTAATTAGTGGTTTATTAAGCAATCTGTCTGCACTATCAGGTAAAGTGTAATTGATGCTGTTATTTAGAAAATTTATTACGTGCTGAAACATGTGAACTTCCGTCACAACACATGTAACCATAAACTAAAATGTTACAACCTCTGTAGAGTACATTTCAGTCCAGCGAAATAAATATTTGTTAAAACGACTAACTGCTCTAAACACAAAATTATGTAGCAACTAACAAACAAACAAGTATATGGCTGCTCCATGTAGATCCTATTATATGACTTTTTTAAAATTATTCCATTTTATATAACCTCAAAATCAGAAAAGAAAAATATAATCAGTGGAGTGATAACGTATTGATGAAAACAAATGAACATTTATCATTATCTACAACATAAAAAGCAATGTTACATTGTAAATGTTTAGTATTTTACTTGTTGGTTTGTAATAATATATCAACAACACGAAAATATTAGATATTAGCCTAGATTTGAATGTAAATACATAATCTGCATACATTAATCATTATTTATAACATGTATTATTATATTACATTGTCCACCGCTGTGGTCTCGAGGTAGCGTTGCTACCTTGTCACGCAGCGGGCCCGGGTTCGATCCCCGGTCGGGACAGTTTTTCTGGGTGAGGTATTTATCGGGGTTTTTCCTCACCTGTAAGACAAATGTCAGGAAAACTTTAAGGTCAAAACGGTCCCCGAAATCATATGGCAATCATCATCATCCTTATCATTATCATCATCAACATCATCATCCTTCACCAGTGTGGAAAGCAACGGGAAGCTACCACACCTACAATTCCCTAGTAAAGCTGCAAGTATAGCATGAAAATGCTATGATTGCAGTGAAAGATCTGCCTTCGCACAGAATTACTATGGATTGATGGATATTATATTATATCTTGTAAGCCCACATTTCCCTTAACAGAGATTTAGTCGCTCTCCCCTACAGGGAAGAATTTGAATCATTCTAATTTAGTTAGACTTGTTTTCGTATAGATGTCATGTGAGTGGTCCGTGGTCAGCGTTCCGCCTCATACTGACATCTAGGAAACCAAGGTAGTACTAGGACGGGAAAATTCGGTAAATGTTGCTTAGATGCCTTTTCATTCTGGCTTAAGGATCTTTTACGAGCCTCGACTCGGCTTGCTCCTTGGACTTTTCCATCCTAAAAAATCCATCGACCCCGGCCGGGTTTGAACCCGCGACCCTCGGGACCAGAGGCAAGGAGCATAACCACTAGTCCACCGCGGCCGATATTATATTATATTATATCACATTACATTGTATTATTGCCATCCCAACAAAAAAAAAAAGAATACATACAACTTATTTTTCCAGTTATATCACTTTAAAGTTCAAACCTAAATTAATACTTCAGAACAAAATCCATTCGGCCTTCCGCAATCAAGTAATAAGGCGATATGTTGACCATATGTCACTTGCTAAAATATGTAGGGAAATAAGCATAACTAAATTATGTAGCCTTAGTCAAGAAACTCCCGCTAGAGAGCTCGCATATCCCCATATGAGAGTGTATGACGTACTTCTACTACGACTGTTGATTGATCTCGGTTCGTTTCTGACAAACGATCGAGTTTTTTCTTCAGTCTATTATGATATAGACATTTTAAGCTTTCTTCTTCCAGGAGATGTACTTTTTAATATTTTCTTTTCTTTTGAAACTAAAGAATGTTTTCTGTTTTTATGAAAATTTAACAAATTGATGGGAAAATTACTTTGTAATAGGAAGTGATCAGTATCTAAATTCACTGCCTCTATAAACTCTAGTATCTCTAATGTGTGAGTTCATTTATTATTATGAAATCTATAGTACGAGTAGATTTAGTTCTCTGGCTGCCCATGTATTCTTGTGAATATATTTATGCCTAAAAATAAATTTGTAATATTTATGTTGTTAAAAACGCAAAACTATTAACATATCTTCATTATTGTTGTTTATAAAAGAAAATGAAAGGTCCAAAAGATTTAAGGAACTATCATCATCATCATCTTCAAGGTATGGGCCTGTTGGCCAGTTCCGCTCCCCGGTGCGCTATAAAGCTGCAGGTGCAGGTCGTCTTTCCAACGACGTTGGAACTATGTAATGATATATTCAGGATTACCAGCTGAAATTTAGGCATCATTAGGTGTGGCTTTCCTCGTCAAAAAAGATTGGAGAAAGAAAATTATATGGTATGAATGGGTTTCGGATAGAATATTAAAATTAGATCTAAAATTCCATAAGAAAGATTTCACTATTATTGGCGATTACGCACCAGTAGAAGGCATGATTTCTGAATCAACAGAGATTTATGACGACTTGCAAATAACTTTCGATAAATTTCACAAGAGGCTTTAATGACCATATTGGAACCAACTTGTCCAGGGATGTATTTATAGAAACATCATATGATTAAACAGGTAATTAAACTTGGAATACTAGTTAACCGCACTACATTATCACAGAAACTGTAAAATACGAGCATTAATAAAGGAACAGCATTAATATTCTAATTTCCTTATTTTCAATTACAATATTTAATTCTTACGATAACTGAATTATAGTTATATAATGCAATCATAATTTCAATATAATTTTAATCCCTATTGATATTTATATGCAATATCATAATGGAGTAACGTGAAAAACGTTTAAATTCTAGTTATTAGAAGAAAAAGAATTATCTCAGAATCACAATTAAAAATAATTCCGATACAATACAAAATTGTATCTCAAAATAATTAGTATACTTACTACCTGCCTATTCAGTTGCATATGCAAGTGTCGGGAAAGAGATTGCAACATATATTGACCTCTTAGATAATGTGATGTACGAGTAATATAAGACAACAAAGTTCGGAATAGGACTGAAATATTTGAACTATATTTCTACGTAATGTCACTTGTTGCGTTGGCATATTTTGTTTATTTAACTTCACACCAGTTTACACAAAAATGTCCAATCTTATTTATTTAGTTCACAATAATTCACTGTACAAGCACATATGATTACTCTGCTTTGAGATTCTCACAAAACTCATTATCTCATATAGTTTATTTATCCAGACATTATTCATTATTTATTATTTATTCGCAGAAACTCTATCTGTAGCTCTAGTTTCCTCTTCGCTATTCACGTCGCCTTCTCAACCACTGCTGACTGACACCGGACTCCATCCGGTTTTTTATAATAGGCGAAGACATCTAAAAGTTTCCATACAGACTGACCAGTATGCCACTGGCCGTTATTCGAATAGTCGCGAAAACGATCTTTCAATAAAACTCGATTGCAGAGATTGCTGCAAGTCACACGATTCATGATTCGGGAATCCGAATTCCTTATGTCTTACAAGTCGAGATTTGAATGTTGCCGCCGCCAGCAAGATTCAAAAGGCGGTCATTTGTTCAACGAATCAACAATATGTCACAGTGTGATTTAATTATGGGCGGTAAGAGATTTAAAGTCTTAACAGCGAGATTGGATACTAGACGTTAGCTAGAAATTAAATTATCTACATATTAATACGTGAAGGAAATTGTCCGTCGTTGTGACGTAGTCGGTAGAGTCCCTTCCTTCCACTCCGGCGATCCGGGTTCGATTCCTGGCGGGGTAAGGGATTTTTAAAATCTCAACCTTGGGACTGGGTGTATGTGGTGTCCAAGTTGTACCCATTGGGTCTAATTCCTCTAAAAAAATACGTGAAGGAAATTAACATGCAAAACTTTGTATCCCTTTTTAAGCAGATTGCGCGCACGGAGGAGTGTGATATTTGGCATAATTAAAGTTCACATAGAGAAGGAGTGCAGAAAAATAAAACATTTGTGTAATATGTGTTACAAATATATTAAATTAAACGAAATATTTTTGTCTATGGAATTTGTGGGTATTTCACATTCGTTTACTCATTCGTTTGTTTATATGTGAACTCATTCATTTGTTTACGTTCATACCAAAAGTGCATTGTTGAAAAGAAGAAAATTATGCAGCAGCGATGTGAATTCACTTACCCTCGCGTGTTTATACGTTCTTATTATATTCCGTCTGCTCATGTGTTTATTTTCAAACATTCGACTTCTGATCAGGCTGTAGGCGAGTAATAAGCGACGTTTATAAAATTTGTTAACGTTTTACAATAAGGTTCCCATTCATTATGATTTTATTGATAGAATATATAAATTTCATGGGTCGAAAGTGAGTACATTTTATTATTTAAATTAAACCCTGTCTAATCTTCGTTTCGATTTTTTTATATTTAGATATTCGCATCTTATGCCTCGACATAGAACATTGACGGGTTGGAGTGAGAGAGAAAGAAGGGATATAATATACCTATTCCCGTACACTTAATAATAGGCCAGATGCAAATTTAAATAGTATATAAATGTCAAATGACGCGTTACGTTTTATCAAATATGGCTTAGCCAAGCTATACCACATATTTCCTATCGTTCATATTTTTAGAATAAATCGAAAACTAATGCACAATGACGTATTTGTGATATACTTAAACTTTAATGAATTTTGGTCGAATTTCGACCGCTGGGCGACCTCTAATATTTATATTAATATGGGAGATGAAATTGTACAGTTTTTTTCGAAATAAAATGTAGAATAAATGTAAAATAACTTCGTTTGCGCTATTTATTAAATTACAAGGTTTATAAAATTGTGTTCTATAGCACCGGTATAGAGTTGCGTAGAGTACACAGATACGAAAAAAAAAAAACACTATGGAACTAAGTAAGTGTGTTCTAACTAGTTTTACAGATAGTTATTCGTTTATCAACAGAGCCGGTAGCAGACGAGATTACACTATTCAAATATTTACGAAGTATACTTGATATGGGAAGAGAGAGCCTTCCATTTCAGAGCAAATTAATTAATCAAAATGGATAGCAAGGTAATGAAGCCGAAAACAAAGTGCAAACACCAAATGGTTGACGTTATTTCAGAGCCACCCCACACACACTCTATCATACCTACATATCACAAATTAAATAAATTATTATTGAAAATTCATTTCACTAGCTAAATGATACCAGGACTTTACATGATCAAAAGGAATTCTCATATTAATTTTCTTCGGGACAAAATGTATTTAATTTTAACAGGTTTTAGAAAGTTTCACGAAATCTTCCTACCCTAAATCTACTGTCACTGTCCTCCACATTTCTCTGTCATTCCAATCTCCTTCATCCAATCCTTTTTACCTCTTACTGCTTAGAACAATATAAAATCACGATTTTTGGCCGTCCTATTCTCCTAAAAATGGCACTCAGTCTAGTATTTTTCTTGGTAATCTGCCTCCTGTAATTATTGTTATGTAATCATGCCAATTTGTTGTTTTTTAAATCCATAATTGAAGTTTGAATATTCATATTTTGTTTAATTGCACTGCTTGTTATTTTATCTCTTCTAGAATTTCCGGCTGAAGTATATTTTTAGTATTATTTTAAGTAAGTTACATTTTAATTTACCCATAATAATAGCATAATAAAAATGTATAAAATATATAATTATTATTTGTTTGAATTTAAGAGACCAAGGAAGCATCGGAAAGAATCATTAATAGAGGCCGAAACAGAAACTTCTCCTAGTCCTTGAAATAATGATTTAGTTTCAATTTTGAGACCCTTTAAAATACAGGTCAAATTGCATATACTTAGGACTTTTGCGTATATGCCATAGGCTGAGTATATATATATATATATATATATATACACATTGCGCTCAATCTGAAAACTCGTCTATTGAAGACCAGAAACTTGCCTCTGAATTACGAATAAAATTAGTCAAAAATCACTAAACATTAACAGATCCAATAGAATTCACAAAATCTCAGTAAAAATTAGCATATTAGGATATGATGTAGAAAACTACTCAGTGTTACATTTTACGCAATTAACGTCCCTTTACTTGGGTTAAGTTAACATATATCTTATGTCGTATTATCATATTGTTACGAACAGTTCATATTGTAAATAAATAACTAATATGTCTTGTGTAGATGCAATTACTTTTTTAAATTGTGAAATGATTATTAATACTCAAATGGTTCGTGTAGATATGTCTAATCCAACAGTACTTGCCTTCATAACTCAAAAAAGGTTAAATAAATACCCAGACAGGTTATTCCGCACAGAAATGTCAACTCGGAATCAACGGATCTGGAACGATGCTCTCTGAGTGTGAATCAATTCTCTAGGTAAATTTATTTTTTCGACTCTCATTCTAGTAAAAGAATTGTTGTTACATTATTTCTACGAGAAGAAATACCCTATATTTTTTAGTCACGTGTTTTAGTAACGGGGGACAAGCAAGTTTGTAAATAATTTGATACTCGTAATAAATAACATAATACACAGACATCTTACATAACATAAAAAATGAAAAACATAAGACAACCAGGCACGCTATTAGAAGACACATGCGGTAAACCAATCCTGCTTCACTCTTCATGCGTCGTTGTCAGATATCGGTATGTAAGAGGGGAAGAGACAAGCGATATGTCGTGGTTACAGCGCCAATTGTACAACACCGCTCGATTATGATAGTCTAGACGACATGCACTAGCCACGCATAGCTCCGCCCGATATGTCTTCTAATAGCGTATGCCTTATAGTCTCCGAAGATGTCAAACATATATTTCAGAACAACGATAACAATGGACTGAATAATCATGTTAAAACAAGAGGATAGACTATTTGTTCCGAAGTCCGGCATTATACTTCTAATTAAGTTTTATGATTAGCAATTTGTGTATCTAGAAGTATTGTAATGCTATAAATTTACATCTCACATCGTTATATTTTTCTTATATAACTTTATATTCGTATACTGAAGTGCTTAATCAAGCATTATGCTCCATTTTAATATCACATTGTTTATACTACAGCAGTAATTCATTTTATCATAAGTAATGCCACGAGTGATTTCCAAATTATCGATAAATTCACGAAGTGAGGAGTGAATTAATCTAGAGAATTTCTAAATCAAGAGTGGCATTTGTTAGGACTATTTAACGAATAAAATTAAGCTGTTTACTCACAAATCATTATTTAACTATAGTTATTTTAAAATATGTATATATTTAACGTAAACGGCGACGTTTGAAAACAAATGAGAAACGATAGGTACGTTTCATCTGCTTCTTTTGTTTATCACTGCAACCAGATCATACTATTTATTGCCAAAGGAACGCAATATTGTAAGAATGCTCTCTAGTGGAGAAAAAATGAAACATCAAACTGTATATTAATTCATTTTTGATGTTGTATGAGATAAATATGGCAATTATATTTTTCTGGATTATTACCTGGGAAAAAATACATTTAAGAAAGTGCAAACAGTAGTTTCTTTTTTTGGTGGTACAATAAATTGCTACAAATGTTTTTATATTAACTCCTGCAAGCGCTGTGTGTTGACATCCATGCACTATATATATCAATCTGGTAGCCGTTTCTTGTGGGCTCAGTTACTGCAAAATAATGGTCAGACCTGTTCAGAATATTAAAAAGGAGGAGCTTTCTTTAATATGGTAAATATAACACTGATAAATATTTCGTGAAACACGACTCTGATTGGTTGTAAAACAGAAATCATTGAAACGTGAGTGGTCATTGACTCCCATTTGGGGCATGAGTTAAATAGTCATAATAAACAAGTCGATCTAAACGACTGCAGTGCTCTATTTACATAGTTCAAATGCTGAAGTTCCCCAGTCGAATTAAAATACAATCGTGCTCACCCATTTAATATAAGTAAGTCCATTCTAATTTTCTTGAAAATGAAACTTTTATAATGCACAGAATAAAGAAATATATTACATTTATGACTAGGCTATATATATGGATCCTGGAAAAAAAAATTACTTAAAGTACCTTAACCTGATTCGGACTTTGGCTCTCCCTGCAGACATTAGGGGCAAAATAAATTTTAATTTTAAATTTAGCCATGCTGTTAATTATTCAATATTAAATGTTATTTATTAACTTTTACACTGCTACGAACGGGTATATCCGTTGGCAAAGAAAATGCTTCCTGTGCTATGGGTGTGTATATCCATTCTCAACTCCAAACACCTGCTAGTTATATAATACGTATTGCATTGCTTTCAAACTAAGCAAGCATATACTGCCATCTCCTAGGAACCTAAATAAACTTTTTCCATATTTCTCCCTGCATTGAGCAAGGAGGGTTTTAAAGGCTGGAAATATCTCAGCAGTGAGAAGGTTAAGCACTGGAAACTAGAATATCCAATCATTTTTAAAATTAATTTGGATTTACAAATGTATCAAGGAGAGACGACTCTGGTTCCGAGGGGGTTCAAACCCGGCCGGGGTAGATGGACTTTTAAGGATGGATAAATCCAATGAGGCGAAACGCTGACCACGGGCCATTCCAATGACATCTATACGAAAACAAGTGTAACTAAATTAGTATGGTTAAATTGTGTCCCTGTAGAAGGAGAGCGCCTAAATCTCGTTGAGGGAAACAAGAGCCTACAAGAAAAATCAAGAGGCAAATTAGTTTTGACCTTGAATCTTAGATTAATCCAGCAGCAGTTGAACTTAATGGTTGTGAAAATAGGTCTACAGTAAATAGTCATACTAGACATCTGTTCATTTGTACTTGTATGCTTACCTGCCTCTTTGAATATATTTTCACTCCCAACTCTTCTATTACTGTCCTCATACCTGACCTCCTTATCAAATTATGACAGTGTTTCCATTCGATATTTACAGTTAACCCTTAAATTTGCAATGTATCCTATGAGGATTTATTTAATTTAATATTTTTAATAAAACAAAGAAAACGAACTACTAGAAATCACTTAAATGTGTGTCGAATTATACAATATACCTAATAATAATAATAATAATAATAATAATAATAATAATAATAATAATAATAATAATAATAATAATATGGTTATGTCCAATATTTTTGTGCGGTCCGCCACATTTAAATAATTGACTCGGGAAATTACTGTTTTGCCAATAATTTAAGGGTTAATTCACTTGTTACACGATATGTAGCCCATCGAATGCCTTAAACCATGGTGGCGTTTCTATAGAGGAGATAATATAAATGGCCCAGTCCATCGTAACGAACGTCATATTTTAAACACACTTTTGTTTTATGTTTTATTGCAGAATTTGGAACAATTTTGATATTTCAAAATCATTTAATACCCATTTCTGTTAGATGAATGAACATCCTTTTTTTTTCTGATCTGTGTTATTAAAACAAAATATGATTTTTTAAATTCAATGCTACATCAAAACTAAGTTGATAATAGTGGAATAGTGGTTATAGTGCACGCCTCTGGTTTCCAAAATTCTAGGGTTCAAACCCAGCCCGGTTGGATTGAATTTTATATCGTGAACATACTATCTATGAATTCTTCGTACGGAAATGAAAGCCGTGGTTCCCGTGTCAAAGAATTGCAAGCACGCAATAGAACCTCAAACCGAAAAAAATAGGCATCTGAGCAAAATGTGTGGCGACGCTGATGTTTTTATTTGTTAAAGAGTGTCGTTTATTTTCATGACTCATGTAGCATATTAATGTAATTATTTTTGTTTGTTAATGTTAAACGTAGCTCTACCAAGAAACATCAACCTCACAACATAGGCCTACTGGCATATTCCGGTTACTATTTCACAGCCTTCTTGGTCTTCCTTTGAATCTCTTTCCTGCAGGTGCAAACTTCCAGGCTATTTTGAATATTCAGCTTTCTTATATTCTATCCAGATATTGAATCAATTTTGTTCTATAAGTTTTAACTTTATCTAGAAGGGGTTTAAATTGCAATTCTTTACGTATCTTTAATGAGCAACCCCTTACTGCTCTTAAAAATTTCATTTTTGGTGCATTTATTTTGTTTTCATCTCTATTCAGCACCCAACATTCATTGCCATATAATGATGGTGGTACAGCCATTGTTTTACAATATTTTAATTGGACATCGTTTGTGGTTTTATTTCTTAACGTTCTTCTAATTGTTCCACACATACTTTGAAAATGCAAGATTCCTTTTGCACGTCCTTATCATAATTATAAGAAATGTTATTTCCAAGAAAGTTAAAATGTGAAATTTCCATTAATATTACGTCATCTCGTATTTATATTTTTAAACAAAATGGTATTTTTACCCTTAAATTCATGACTTGGGGTTCTCTGCTGATATTTTACAATTATATTTCTTTGATACTTAATTTAATTGATACATATTATTCAAACTCGTCTTCTGTTTCAGCGATAAGTGCCTGATCGTGAGCATAAAAAAATGTGTTCATAAAATAATTTCTCGCGAATTTTATATTTCTGAAAACAAAATGTATTCCATTCAATATGTTAAGTAATGTTGTCGACAAACTACAGCCTTGCCTCACCCCTTCATTTATGGAAGCAGATTATCCCCTAATTTTATATAATGTATATTAATGTATCATCATAAAAGCTTTTTATAGCATGTGAACAATCTACATTTGTTAAAATATCCAACAACTGTAGTCGACCAACTTCATGAAATGCCTTTTAATAGTCAACAATGGCTATATGAATTTCTCTTCGATTCTCTATGATAATTTTAATGTAAAAACAGTAACTACACAAGTGTCCACTTTTTTAATGAAACATATCAAAAATAGATCTTATATTAATTACGGTTATCGACTGAAAATGTTTTAGACTTTTAGTAAAAAAGTGTAACTTTACGATCACTTTATACACTCACTCTAGCATTATGAAAAATTTACATTCACAACTCTAAGTTACTTTCCTGCATGTGGCAGATAGTGACTATACTGGCTGAGCAATCAGCTTTCCCCTACACGTCGTTGTGTGCGGGACACTTTCACAAAGTGAACCATTTGCAGCATTCGGAACAGCGTCAGCCATAACTGGGAATGTCAGTACCAATAACGTAGGGCCATCCCTAACGACAATTGATGAGGAGATTGTGTGTCCCGGGAGATGCGAGAGAGAGCGACCGGGTGGCCGGGCCGATAACACCGACCAGGAAAGAGACAAATTGAATTATCAGATTTCCAGCCGCGCTGCACACCATCTGTCGCACTACCGGGTACATGACAAGATACAGACATCAACACTTTCTTTTGTACAATTAACACCACAGCCCCTCCTTCTGTTACAACACAAATATCATATTCATATACAGAAGCCACGCTATTTTTACTAACACTTCAGATAACCTCAATCAACTTTTTTTATTTAATACGTATTTATAGAAGCTTCATTTTTATGGATTTTATGACTCTCTAGTAAAGCTCTCGTTGTAAAATTCCAAACGTATATTAATATATCCCTGTGCAGAATTTAAAATGTTCATTGGCCAGTTTTATAGGAACATTTTTGGACCAAAGATAGACGAACAGGTAGGTGATTGAGGAAGACCACATAAAAGTTAGCTGTAAGATCTTTATGGGAAGCCAGATGTAAAAGAACAGTTAAGTCTCGTAGACTGCAATGGGAAGACATGTGGCACAACTGAAGAATGAAAGAGGGCATGGAAACTCCTTGTCAGAAGACCAGAGGGTAAACGCCCAGTAGGTAAGCCAAGGATGAGGTGAGAGACTAACATTAACCAGGATTTGTGGGAGATAAATTATACAGGGGATGATTGGAAAACATTCGCTCAGGATAGAGATATATGGAGAACTTATGTTTTCGTCTTAATGAACTGCCGGTTCGATAGTGCCAGTGAATTAGTTAATTCATTATAATAATCAATGTAAATTTATGGAGACTGACAGAAGAAGAACCAATACTCTTACTCTTACTCACTGGCACTATCGAACCCGTAGGTTCATGGCCGCGCGGACATAAGCTCTCCATACATCCCTATCCTGAGCTAATGCTTTGAACCAATTTTAACACAAATTAGAAGAAAGCAAGTGGAGGTGGATAAGTTATTCCCTGAGTGCAAAGCAAGGGAGGCTGTTGAGGGGGAGCTCGGACAGTGGAACATGTAGGATATCTGTTAGAAATAAGGTTGAGAGCATTGGAAGTACGTGGACCCAAGTCAAAGATATTGCTACCAACCGTGCCAGATGAAGATCTCTCAATGACGCGCCCTATGCTCCATCAGTAGTGAAAGGAATTACTACTAGCGTCAGTCCTATAGAAGCTTTAATATCCAAGATCATAGCGCATATAAAAAAATTGATTTTATTCAGATTTTATATTATGAGATTTTAAGTATTACAAAATGGGTTTTGTTAACGAAATTCCAAGCGGTCTGAGGAAAACCAGATAAATACAATCAAGTAGTTAGGCCTGATTGTTTAAGTAAAAAAATATTTTTATCACAGTTTCACCAAGTGAGACTTAAGTAGGCCTACGTACTTGATCTAGATTATGTTTTATTTAAATCAGATTATCTCTGTTTTCTGTTTTGATGCTGACTTAATCAATATAAATGTACTAAAACTAGATTAAAAATTAACTATCCCATTCTAGACGTACAAAATAATGAATTTATTTCTGCATAATAAATATGAAATAGCGGGTGCATTAAATGAAATTGCTTATGAAGTACAATGAAATGAAGATGAAAATATTGAATATCGCTCAAGATGAACAAGGGAGTGAAAGAACTATTTTGATGAACATCATGGTACAGATATCAAGGCAGGATTCACGATTTCAAAGTAGCAATTCTCTATGTTTCACAGGAGATTCATGGTCTCTCTGAACTCTCTGTAACACTAAAATGATCCGTAATACAATTGTTGCAATTGTCTTTTATTTTTAAAAATAAGTAAATAATCGTAGCAATTGGTTTTTATTATTAAACAGTAGTAAATAATTCTTGTATTTGTTTTTTATTATTAAAAGTTAGTGAATAATTATTTTAATTGTTGTTTATTATTAAAAGTTAGAAAATAATTATTTCAATTTTTTTTTATTATTAAAAGTAAGTAAATAATTGTTGTTTTTGTTATTTATTATTAACTCTAGTATCTTGCACTTGTTTTTTATTATTAAAAGTTACTGCAGCTGTTTCTATTATTAAAAGTAAATAAATAAAAGATATCAAACAGTTCTTCTCTTCTCATGCGCAATATGTCTTTTCCGCAGACATCTTTGTTGCCATTTCTTAGAAAATACTTACTCCAGATTATAACACGAGAATGAGGACGCTTTACATTAACCATTTAACTCATGCCCCAAATGGGCGTCAATGACCAATCACATTGCAATGAATTTTGATTTACAACCAATAACAGTATTTTTCATCTCGATTTTATCAATTTAATTTTATCATATTAAAATCAAGCTCTTCCTTTTTAACATTCTGTATAGGTCAGAGCATTATTTTGCAGTGATTGACTCTCTAAGAAATATGTTGAATATAACAATTTATATATTTAGATGTAAGGATCCTAGAATGCAAGTTGCTCCCAGATTGTATATATAGTGCACAAACATAACCTAATACTGCTTCCAAGATATAATTGAAAAACATTTGTAGCAAATTAATATACCATAAAAAAAATAAACCACTCTGTGCACTTTCTAAAACGTATTATTTCCCAGGTATTTACGTTCCAGAAAAATATAATTGACATATTTACATCATTGGACTTCAAAAATTAATTCATAACCTATAATGTTGGTTATAAACAGTACGATGTTTTTCATTTTTTTCTCCGCTAGGGTGCATTCTTACAATATTGCGATCCTTTGGCAATAAATAGTCTCATTTGTTTTCAAACACAACGCAGTTTACATTAAATATATAAATATTTTAAAATAAATATATTCAAATAATGATTTGTGAGTAAACAGCTTAATTTGATTCGTTAAATAGTTCTAACAAATGCCAGCTTTGATTTCCAAATTCTGTAGATAAATTAGCTCATCACTTCGTGACATCGTGAATTTATCGATAATTTGGGGGTCCGTAGTGACATTCTTATGATTAATTATATTATTTTATAATCACATTTACCCGTACGATTCTGACACAAATCTCAAGAAGCCATTGAAAAGCAAGATTAAACTGCACGTGATAAATGTAATAGGTGCTACACATGCAGATTACCTAAATTTACATATTACTTTAAACTGGAATTAATACAAATTAACTGCCTTTAATAATTTTAATTCTTCTTCTTATTCTTCTTCTTCATTTCCAGGATTAGGTCAATGCGACCTGTACCGGTCTCAAGTCCATCGTTTCCTTGGCCGTCCCAAAGATTTTTTTCCATGTGGTTTGTAAGCATTGATGTTTTTGGGTAATCTTGTATTGTCCATTCTGTCTAAATGTTGTTTTCATTGGTATTTGTGCTCGTCTAGAGATCGACAACGTTAAACTTCCTCTTTAAAGGAAGGTTTGTCGAATTTTTCCTCTTTCCCAAAAATTCAATTGATCTCTCACCCGGGATCAAACCGCGATCCTTACATTCAGAGACATACGTGCTACTCCGATAACATTACGTTCAACTAACTAACTCACTCACTCACTGGCACTATCAAATCCAGAATTTTGTAGCCGCATCGGTATAAGCTCTCCATCCGTCCCTATCTTGACGTAATGTTTTACAATCATCCCCTGTATAATTCAGTTCCCTCATATCATGGTCATTGTTATTCTCCCACCCCATTATTGGATTTTCTACTTGCTTTTCCTACAAGTAAGTTTCATGTCCCTCTTTCATTTTCCATTCGTGCCCATCGCAGTCTACGAGGCTTAACCACTCTTATTACTAGAGCGAGGAATTATATGAAGAAAACTTTATTAAAATATGAAATCATAATAACAAAATATGAAAATTAGGACACAAAAATATTATGAAGCTACTATTTTTTCAACTTTTTACACATATGTATATATACAAGCCCTGTATAATTTATGGGTATACATACAAGCATACAAATGAGACAAGAAGACCTTTTTGTAGCTCAAGAAATCAAGAGTTTCACTGTATTTCCGTTTTAATTAATTTTTCGTTACTTCTGACTCAATATAAAATATCATTTAATATAATAAATTTTGGAATTTTTAACATTATGAGGTTTTATTGATTCTTATCAATAAAATATCATGTTCGTGATTTGAAGCAATTTTAATGGCTCACATTGAAGTATATTGTGTGAGGAATCACGCTAACAAGCCGGAAGGTCGTGGGTTTGATTCTCAATGGGGTCAGGTTTTTAGCTTGACCAAACCTTCTGGCGGCATCATAGCCCTAGAGTCTACTAAGCTCTTAATTAAAATGAGTACCAGACGCATATTCTGGGGCAAAGGGGCCGTCATGCAGGACTGAGAACCCAGTGGACATCCTTTGGAGATTGTCTAGAAAATGTGGAAGTCTCAACATCCATCTACCCCATGCCTGTAGTTTGACACTTTATTTCAATAAATTAATACTGGGTTTATATAAAACGCGATCAATTAATTCATCTAATGATATTTAATTACGAAATCCAAACATAAATAAAAAAACAAAACATAGTAACCGTTGTAACTTGCTTCCACCGAATATACCACTGACAAAATTTAGAGTAGGTGCAGTTTGTATGACTTCTATTTACCTTGCATAAAGATAATGAATTCCAGTATATATAAATGCCACAATAACATTAAATTGGATGAATCAGAACACACGTAGACCAAGTCCTAACTCACTGGCACAATCGAATCCGTAGGTTCATGGCCACACGGACATAAGCTCTCCATACATCCCTATCCTGAGCCAGTGTTTTCCAATCATCCCTTCTATAATCTTTCCCTCAAATCATGGTTAATGTTATTCCCCCACTTCATTCTTGGTCTACCAACTGGGCGTTTTCCCTCTGGCTTTCTACAAGAAGTTTCCATGCACGTCTTTCATTCCCCCATTCGTGCCACATGTCCTGCTCATCGCAGTAGACCAAGTACTATATGTCATATTTGGAGAAACAAGATGTTAAAATAAATTAATCCACAAATAATTCTAGGGAGTATTTCAAAACTCTCTTTGCAATTACAATTATTTTTAATCCTATACATTACACACATGAACATAATGAAATGTAGTTTGAATTATTTTAACATTAGTTTTCCATGAAATTTGCCCGAGCACAATATGTATGCATGTGGTTTGAATAATCAAATTATCAATTCTGTTCGTAATACACAGTTAGGAGCTTTTTATGTATTTTTTAATGCCTGTCTATCAGAATTATTTTGTACGATCAAAAAGTATGCTCCACATTATATGATGTTATGGGAGCAATCATGTACTGCACTATTATGATAGTTTGATGTAAGTGAGAATAATATTGGCCTTACCTACAAGAACTTTACAAATTTCATTAACTGTGGAGCAAGACCTTATTTCACAGCACAGCTTCAAGTTTAGCAGCAGCAATCTTACCTACATTTAAATACTGTAATCCATTCATAAAATAAGGACTGTCCTTAGGTAGTTAAAAGGAATAGGTTTCTACCTGAGAAAGAAGAGTGGGTGGTTATTATTCTAACATTGTTATTCTACTTATTCATGTTCTTGTCACAGATTAGGAAATCCCTGTTCTTTTTCTGTAGTTTCGGACAAAAGCCTCCACTTGGTCTTTCCATCTCTCCTTTTTTTCAATTATTTTCTTTTATCAAATCTATTTATCTTGTTCCAGATGGGATACTTAGGAATTTTCGCTGTCTACCATATTACATTGTCAAAAAATTTCAAAACTGCAGTCACCCCAAAAATGTTTTTAACGAATTAATAGAAATTTTATTAAAAAAAATTGAAAGTTGAAAAATATGAAGGAATATTAAATTTTTACAGAAATATGAACATTTTGCCAAAATATTATGAAATATGAAAACATATGAAGGTCTTATTTTATTCTACATATAAAATGTAAAGATACTTTGTCTCAGCGCTCTCTGACTAATAGTTTAAAACATGAAATTTCATAAAAATCCTCGCTCTACTTATTACATAATTATGGTTTCCCATTTCACTATTATGAAGAGTTCTTCATTCACCTGTCCATCTCTCATTGGTACCAAAAATGATCCTAACTATTTTAATCATATCCACTTCTTCGAAAATGGATATAACCTATTTACTATTTTAAATTGCATTAATTCCTTTAGAATCAAATTCATCAAAACGCAAACAAACGGACGCATTAATTAAGAAGACACCACGACTACTTCAATTACGCAAAATACAAATGAACTAATCTTAATTTTGGTTATAAAACTACGTGGAGAGTACATATGTAGACTTATTTACATAAATGGAGGGTGCATCCAACTTCACTAGTTAAAAGAAACGAAGTTCAAGCAATAAAAACAGCAGTAAAACAAACGTATATCCATAAATTAACGAACAGTTGATTCAGCACGGATTACATTTTTACGTCCCATTTTGCCAATAAGAAAATTACGTAAAGAAAGTAATGAAACGATCAGAGAAAAACTTGGAACTGAAAATATTGTATCAGAAATAAAACCAACTGAACATAATATATATGTACTTATACATTAACACTGAGTTACATTTTTCAAGCTTCCAAATATACTTGTCATTATTTCTAATCACAAAGGGTGCCGGTGTTTTATAGTTTCTATGACAAATATAAAAAAGAAACTTAAAAAACGTGATGGTTAATATATTCGTGATTAGTTTATGGGGTATATTTTGAGTTAGTACAGATGTAAGTATGGTTGAATAACAAGTTACATAATAGTATATTATAATGCGAGGTTAGGAAGAGGTTTTTACAGAAGCGAAGAAATTGTTAAAAATCGAGATTCTGCAAAACACTTCACAAATGTGCGTTGTACATTATACTTTGACCGATGGTGTTTTCAAAATAATAAATAATAGTAAAATAACATCTTTGTTGGAAATATTTGAGTTCATTATAAACAACTGACTAACGTTAACAGTCTGGCCAATGTTTATACGATAAATACCGAAAATAATTTAGTTGAGACTACATCAGGCCGTGATACCAATCAGGGATAAAATGGCGGCAAGTACGAATGTATTGTTTTGTATTGTTTCAAATAAAGTTCAGTTCTTTTAAAATGCAGTGATTTGTTTCGTATAATGTGCATTAACACTATCTTTTGGATATATTTTTGTATACACATTGTACGTAGTATACATAAAGGGAGTGGTTTTACTTCCCGCACTAGGTAGGTAATTTGTAATATTACAGTATAGTAATTTAGGTTGGCAACCCCGAAATTTAGGAAATTGAACTTTCAATCATGGTCACCATTTTTGTAAGTACGACAGAACGTGCTATCGTGCAAAAAATAATTTAAAAATGCGAAGTTTGTGGAACACTTGTATAAAGTGTGAAGACGTAGGTTTTACAAAGGAGAGCACTGGTTTGGAGAGACAATTGTTTCTTCCATAGCATTGAATTAATTCCTCGTGTCCATGCAGCCTGACAAAGAAATACGATGTGAAGAACAAGTCATCCTGGAACAAGTTTAGCGGGAACAGATGGCGAGAGCACCAGTTCAATAATGTGCCAGGATTTATTGGAAAACTCGGATGACCCCCATAACAGAGAATATGGAAAATTCTTCAATAACGTCATTTTTTCAAAAAAGTAGGATATTCTTTCGAGTGTTAGAGAAACATGAATGTCAAATCCTACACCAAGACTTCCTCTGACATTTTATACATATGATGTATGAGTTAATTGTCATAATTTTGGAACACACGTAAATTTATTTTTATATTAATAAAACAGCAAGTCAACTTTTATAATATCCATGATGTGTTCCGTTGAGGTATTATTCAAAATTAATATATAATTATGGAATATTCACCTGAAAAGTCCGTCTCCTCAACTTAATTAATCATTTAACTGTAGCGCTTTCGGGACTTGTCCCATCATCGGCAGGATTCAAAACTGGTGTTTCACTGAAGATCTGGTAGAGGGGGTTGCATGTATTGGGTTCGTTTTCGTTTATCAGGCTGTCGTTGTTGTGAGCTGCTTTCATGATTTCCATCTCTTGGAGTACGTTTATCTTCGCTGGATTATTTTCTCTGTGCATTACTGTTAGGGTGTTTTTAATATTTAACATGCGATGTCCTTCATGGATAACGTGTTTTGCATAACTTGATTTCCCTTCTGCGTGAATGAAGTCTCGAAAATGTTCTTTGAATCTGATGTTAAAACTCCTGTTTGTCCTTCCTATATAAAATTTGTTGCAGTCCTTCCTTACATGTCAGTTTATAAACTCCTTTGCTGTTGAAAATGTTATTTTCTTCAATGTTATTGTATATTATGTTGCTTAATTTGTTATTGGTTCTGTATGCTATTTTACGTTTTTATCGGCTTTCTTTAGTGCATTGGCTAATTTTGTCGTTTCTTTTCCTGTGTATGTGTTATCCATGTTTTCTTGTTGTTGTCAGATTCTTTTTCTAGTTTAGTTATGTTGGTTATGTTGTTCTTCCTTTTTTGTTTTTTTACGAGCTTATCTATGAATTCTTCATTATAGCCATTGGTTTTTGCCATATACTTTATGTAGTCGAGTTCCTGGATATAATTGTAAGAATCTGACAACAACAAGAAAACATGGATAACACTTACATACACAGGAAAAGAAACGACAAAATTAGCCAATGCACTAAAGAAAGCCGATAAAAACGTAAAAATAGCATACAGAACCAATAACAAATTAAACAACATAATAAACAATAACATTGAAGAAAATAACATTTTCAACAGCAAAGGAGTTTATAAACTGACATGTAAGGACTGCAACAAATTTTATATAGGAAGGACAAACAGCAGTTTTAACATCAGATTCAAAGAATATTTTCGAGACTTCATTCACGCAGAAGGGAAATCAAGTTATGCAAAACACGTTATCCATGAATGACATCGCATGTTAAATATTAAAAACACCCTAACAGTAATGTACAGAGAAAATAATCCAGCGAAGATAAACGTACTCGAAGAGATGGAAATCATGAAAGCAGCTCACAACAACGACAGCCTGATAAACGAAAACGAACCCAATACTTGCAAGCCCCTCTACCAGATCTTCAGTGAAACACCAGTTTTGAATCCTGCCGATAATGGGACAAGTCCCGAAAGCGCTACAGTTAAATGATTAATTAAGTTGAGGAGACGGACCTTTCAGGTGAATATTCCATAATTATATATTAATTTTAAAACAGCAAGTATTAGGTAGATTGTTCCCGTTCGGTGCAACTTAGATTCCCAAGAGAAGTAGTACTTTATTTTATTTTCCTAACTCGCATTGACTTGAAATTTAGGATAACGTGAATTTCAAACAATGCGGATGTGAAAACAACCAACAAGTAATAGTTCACGTTCACTTTTTGTGCAAACAGAAGTTATTTCGTTCAATAGGTAATAAGGGAAGTTTCACTATATCACACTATATTTCAATTTTTTTTATGTTTAATACTTACTTCACTATTATTTAATGAATAATATTTGACGCCTGGAATATTTGTATGTATTACGAGTGCTCTTTTAACTAAATTTTGCAACCTGAATATATTAAGAAGCGGTATGATTTTCAATTATTTCCCCTGCATATTTATTTTCATGCCATTACGATTTACACACTAGCACTTCCCGGGTATTTATTCATTTTCATAAACGTTCTATACGGCTCTTCAGAGATATATTCGTTTTTTAAATATGCAAGCACCTTCAATAGAGTTACGTATTTGTTCTTGGGCTTCCCAATTCATCAGCACAACCCCATTTTAAAACAAGAAAACTTAACCCCTTCACTGTTTCTACCGGAGTTAATTCGATTTTTGATACGTTGTTTTGCATATTTCAATAATAGTATCAATTAAAATACATTACGTGCAATATTAAAACCTAGTTTAAATATAGCCTATAGGTAGAATAAAAGCGAGTTATATAACATATTCGTATAAAAATTACCGATCTCTGCAGAGGGATATAAATGTGGAATAGAGAGGGAGATATTTTAAAAATGGCGAGACCCTAACTTTTTGTTAATCCAGACAAGTTTGTACAAGTGTCTCAGAGAAATGTTATGGATGCTGTATAAACACGAATAGTTGATAAATGGCGTTTTCTGACTCTTCCGCTTTATTTTCAGAATAAAATTTCAATAGAGCCTATCGTTACACAAATTACCAAAATGTTATCTGACGTACCAAACAATTTAAGTTAATAATGAATATCTAATGGATACGAAACCAATAATATAGGCCCCTCTTTAGTCTCGGGACTGACGACTTGAAGTCCCTCGCGGAGGGTTTTCGTTTCGATTTTCTCCATCCTAAAAAATTAATACCCAGGTTTGCGCGTACGTGGGGACTAGAGACAATTTATTTAACCCCTAGAGCACATAGTCCGTTAGGCATGCACACACACACACACACATATATATATATATATATATATATATATATATATATATATATTTCATATTCTAAGTTATCAATGAACAATTGAGAAATTCTTACCGAAACTTAGGCCTATACGATATTAGACGTATTATGAAAACGTCTCTTCTGAGGGACAAGTTGGCTTTGTGAAATGTACCGGAGGGAAATTTGTAGTTATGATACACATTCAATAGTTACAGCTGATGGTATAGCCCAAAAGTGAATTAAGTTGGTTACACTTTTGCCTAGTTAAGTACGCAAAACACACACAGCTAACATTACTACTAATCATTAAATATTCGACAAAAGTGCATGCGAGAAACAATTTAAAATTCAAAATGTGCAAACGGAAGCTCGATTGTACCTGTTTGTTCAATATATTACACAATCTATAGAGGCATTGTGTTTCGTACTAATGCTTTGTCCGGTGATACAAACTATCGCAACAGAGATTCTCAATATATTGAACATTCCTCAAGATACCTCGTCATTACTGATAAATTAAACCACACCTTGTACCATAAAGTGAATCACTTCTACCATCTGATATAGAATTACTAAAGCACAATGAAAAAAAGTGTTTCAGTAACGAATTGCGTTAAATAAGCAAACCCTTCATTAAGTGGAATTTAGGTACCAATTCTGTTGATTTCTGGAATTTATTTTTAATTTCTTAAATTAATCGAATGTATCCACTATCGTTGAGAGGAAATAAAAATTGAGGCCGTCAGACCAATTTTCAAAATGTTGGTACAAAGTAAATCTCCACATCTAACGGTTCAATTTTGCTGTTTAAGAATACGAGTCTCTTGATTTAGTAAATTTTACATTTCTAATTAACCCCCACTCTTAATGGTTCAGTTTTACTCATTACAGTAGGCCTACTTGAGCTTACGTTTTGTATTCAAATGTTACATTCTACTTTCGTTGCGAAAAAAATGGCATCCACTAAAGAGATTATTAAAATATCGACTTTCAGGTAAACCTCCACTCCTAATGAACCGATCTTGCTGCTTAATGAACCAAAACTTAATTTTCTTGGTTGACTAATATATTTGGATTTTGGTTCCGGAAAACAGCTACAGGCGCTAGAGTGTTAAATGGACAGACAGACAGACACGCATGCACGCACACACACACACACACACACACACACACATATATATATATATATATATATAATTTTATAGTCTTTTTTATTATGTGTAAATATTATCATTAAGATATGCGATAGGGCCTAATTTTTCAAAAACAAATTTCCATGGGTACAACCCCAATAGCTACATTCCTACTCAACCGTTAAGGCCTACAGAATTAAAAAAAAAAAAACCTTTAACTAAACTGAGGGCACTGGATCTGACATATATTAATTTTTATTAGTATTGGTGTTAATATTGTTATATATAAATATAGTGTATAAGAAATATTCATTAAAATTTTCATTAGGAACATGTAAGGTTTTAGTTCATTTTAACGGTATTTGAAATCGTAAAGAATATACTTGGAAATTTTTAATTTGCCACATTTGCTACATATTATTTATCCTTACCCAATACTTGATCAAAATGGTCTATCGGATTCGTAAAGTAAATCGTCCTCTCATATCCGGCGTAATGCCAGGTCAATAGATAAGATGAGGTGAAACCTCTATTATTTAAGGTCTGTGATATATGAGATTCTGGCTGACCATATCAGTCATACCATCAAAGGGGCACATCAAATTAAATAGGATGAAATATATGACAAATATATGGAGAGGTGTTAAAGAAGTTTTTTGGCAGAGGAAAACGGGATACACCCCAAGAAAAGCGTGCCCTTGCTTCCATTCTTCCAGCACGAACTCCGAGTTTGTGACCGATACGCGAACCCAGTACCCAGAGTGATTAACCACTTGTGCCACGGAGCCGCCCATTAGATACCCACGTAAATAAAATACATTTAAAAAATTGCACTTTAGTATATTTTATTTAAAATTAAAATTGGGATTTATGAAAGCATTTAGCTCAGAACTCAAAATCAATTACCTTATGAAATTAGAAATAAAAACCGGAATGACGTACTATGCGAATATTTGCAAAAGTTGTTTTTAACATGAATGAGGTTCATTCTAATTAAGATTACAATATTATCCACACTTCACTCTTAATTCGACCAAAAAATTCTCGAAAGATACAAGTTCAGTTTATTGAAATAATTTAATTCTGAAACGGCTTGACTCTTACAAAATACTTCAATTAGTTACGTTATCCAGGAATGAATTCATTCTGTGTTTCAATGCAGTTTAAACCTATGAATACCAAATCTAAACGTTTGAACTACAGAACTTTAAGTTTGAATGTAAACAGCTGCTTGATACAGCTAGAGAGAAGTTCATGATATTACATTTCATAAAACAAGAAAATAATTTAATTAATTAATTCCCTACATACAGTATATCAATGTAATATACAATCAAGATAATGGAGTAATTTGTAAAACAATATACTATCTACAAAATGAATTATTATTAACACGGAAACTATGTACATGAATGGTGGACTAAATGAAACTCATATGTACTCGTATAAGGGTTTATTTTCTCACTGTATATTAAACTAATATTTATCAAGTTTGTTCACCGTATATATATATATATAAGTCCACCGCTGTGGTCTCGAGGTAGCGTGCTGCCTTGTCACGCAGCGGGCCCGGGTTCGATCCCCGGTCGGGGCAGTTTTTCTGGGCGAGGTTTTTATCGGGGTTTTTCCTCACCTGTAAGACAAATGTCAGGAAAACTTTAAGGCCCAAACGGTCCCCGAAAACATATGGCCATCATCCTTATCATCATCATCATCATCATCATCATCATCATCATCATCATCCTTCACCGGTGTGGAAAGCGACGGGAAGCTACCACACCTACAATTCCCTAGTAAAGCTGCAAGCATAGCATGAAAATGCTATGATTGCAGTGAAGGACCTGCCTTCGGGCAGAATTACTATGGATGGATATATATATATATATATATATATATCGACTACTATTAATAACACATATTTTGTTAGACTACATCTCTTTTCTAAAATAAAATAAATATATCACAAATAACTCGTTGAACAATATTGAAATATATATTTTATTAACTCCTTGAACAATGCATACTCTATGATTTGAATTAGTCGTTTCATCACTAACAGAAATACATTTATCCACAGTATGGCAGACTCACATCCTCATGTGTCACTTACAGCAGTACGAGATCATCTAGCCAGTATACATGTAACTAGTGATCAGGATATCGAGACCTTCTGCACCTTTCGAAATTCATCATAATGCTAGGTGGGCATTGGTTCCACAAGGGTCTAAATTCCATGAGAAAATGTATTTCCTTATGGGGATTGGAACAGCATATGACCCATAGCTCTGCTCCAAAGCATGATTCCTTAGATGTTAGGTTACAGTGCGGGAAACAAATACATTACCATTTATAATAGATATATCATCGGTTGATTAATGTCTTAGTTATTAAGTTTGATTAATGACATAGTTCGAAAGGCAAATGTAAGATTAATCATAAAATTCCACAGACCAGTTTATTAACAGATGTTTCATTCTTACTTCCGAATATTTGATTTTTTAGGCATTGTATACTCTCGCTGAATGAACATGGGTAGGAATCAGAGTTTAACAAGCTTATCGCATATTCTACTTCTTCAGCTACATTTACATGTTGGAATGGCATAACGTAGATAGAATCAGAGGGTTGAACCCATTAACTTGACTATCCCACACGTATCTCTCATTTAAGGCCAATGAACTCAATATGGGTAATGTTACTTTTTTGTTGGGCTGAAGGAATGAATGCAACATTCCTCACGCTGTGTAACACCCACTTGACCCAATTATAAGTGAGGTCACTGTGCATTCATGTATTTGATGAATGCATGACCTGGGTGTCATCTCCCTCCTTATTCAACTTTCGATTGTAGGCGGCTTCTCTCTTACGTCAAACACACTTTTTTCCCCTTGCTTACTTAACTATAGGTGACATTAAAAAAAATAAGTCGATTGTACAGACAATGAAAAGGATTAAAATATCTCACAGGGAAATTAAATGTCTGGGGGGGGGCAAACTTATATTTTCAATTCTTGGTTAACTGGTGTTTTTTGTCGATGAAGATAGATGGTAAAATGCAAGAAATATATATTTTTTTTTCAAATAGCTTTTATTTAACTCAAGAAGGGAGTGAGGCTCGAGCCCAACAATTATTATTAGCGTCTACAAGGTATTTGTTTTAACTGCTAACACTCTCCCATCTTTAATATGTCTAATTGCTTAACTTTATTGTTCGATATGAAAGAATTAGTTAAGGTGTATACCTTTTATGAACACTGGGATAGGGACGATACTCTGTTAGGTCTACAGGATAAAACTGAAGATATTCGGGCTCGTAAAAGAACTTCAAGGCTAAATTGGAACCTATGAGCAAAATTTATAGGGAATTCCCACGTAATCTTTTTGTCTACTAGATGTCGCTTTGAGACGATGTAATAACCACAGGTCACATTTTCTGACAACCATAGGGTAAAATGAGAAACTAATTACCTTGATTAAGCAACTCCCGATAGGGAGTACCCTTGTCTTAACGTTGGTTTGTACGGATATAGACTAGATATAATACAATTAGAGCTTTATCCAGCAGCTATGTAACCTACATGAAATTCTACAACTTTAGAACATTATATTTATATGTAATTTATTTAAATGTTAAACATTTTAATAAATTATATCTAAGCACTCTATCATTATCGACCGAGATCGTGAAAAAATAAGTAAATTAGAAAAATTAATTTCTTTAAAAAATAAAAATTTTGAAAAATGTGTGCATTTTTCGGAACATTAAGATTCTAGTCATTTCGATATATGACAAAGTATGCTTGTTAACTACACTGTACATACAGAACACTTAACATTTGACAGTGTAATAACGATGCATATTTTGTTTTAGAACAGGATTAATGTCCTGTGTTTTCACAAGCGATGTGATAAGAGGTCGGACATATTCTGGGGAGGCATTTACTAAATATCACACTACTATATGTATCACAAATCATACGTAATATTCGTAAGAAGTGAACACGTTTCATTTCAACGTTTTTGTTTGATATAATAAATTATGTCAGCTCAATTACAAAATATTACTCTTCTATATTAAGTAGAAATTTAATCATCAAAACCAAAAGATCTATTTATAAGCTAGACTTTTTGTGTTTAAATAATAATTTGCTGTTTGTGGATAAAATATATATTCCTGTTAGAAACGGTCTTACGTTTTATTGAAATATGTTTGTAAAAGAAATTTAGTAGCAAAACCTAACTCTTATTATACCGTAATATTGTAAAAGTGGGATGTAATGAGGAAGGAATTTTCACTATTTAAGTGATTAGCTAAATCTGTTAAATTTTAAGCGAGAGTGTAATACAATACGATGTTCAAATAGTCAGCAGAAACTCCTTTATAAATAAACAGCCTGCTTATAACTAATGCAGACTACTTTCTGTGAATTTCGACAGTCAAAATTATCCATTTTCGCGAAATAGACCTGCAGCATGCACATAGAAAAACCTACACAGTTCTGGAATTGAACAACTAATTTTTTATTCAATTTCGACTAAAATTTCAGATATACTATTTCTATTCTATCCTGAGATGTTTTCAAATCATCTCCTGTATACGTTAATTACATAAATATAAAACTGTTAAAGTTTTATATGATTTTCAAATTTATTTGAATACAAATTCGTTACAGTTGTTTCAGTACTTTGTACCTTCTTCAGATGAATATCATGACTTTATTTTTATTTAATTAACATAAAAATGGATTTTCATCAAGTAAAGCGCCAAATCAATTGATTATCTCCTGTATAATTTACTTACCCAAATCATTATTAATGTTAATTTCCCTCCTAATTCTTGGCCTACCTACAGGGCGCTTTCCCTCTGATTTTGGTACAATAAGTTTACATGATTCTCTTTCATTTCCCATTTGTGCCACATGTCTTCCCTAAAGCAATTTACGAGACTTAACTGTTCTTATTATATCTGGTTTCCTATAAAATGCATGTAGCACACTGTTATGTAGCCTTCTCCATTCGCCTGTCTGTTCATCTTCCTCAGAACTTGATTCTCAAATACTCGTAATACATTCTACTTCCTTAAAGCAAGTGTCCATGTTTCGCATCCGTATGATATAACTGAGAGAATGGCATATTTATATATTTTCAGTTTAACGTTTTTTTTTTTTTGAGAGAGAAGGTGGGATGACAAGCGTCACTGAAATGCATAATAGAACGCATTTCTATAATTGAATCTATGTTTAATGCCTTTCTGCCCTCATTCCAGTTTGCAATTATTATTCCTAGGTTTTTGGATTACGCCGTTTCTTCAAAATTTCCCTTATTTGTCGTTAACTGTCCATTTTCATTATAAAATGTGTTTCTATGTAAGCCCATATATTTAGTTTCATTAATGTTTACTTCCAGCCCCAATGTTCTTAGTACAAAATTAAATAGTAGATGAGATAGTGCATGTTTGTGCTTAACTAGTATATGCTATTTTTTTATCGAAAATATCAGAGGTATCTAGTAAAAGTGTAAATTCAATTAGAGTAAAGAAATAATACCGTAATTAATTTGTACCTTATTATTTGCAGTAAAAGTGAACATGGCATGTTTCTTAATGCTTCTTCGTCTATAAAGTAGGCACATATGATCTCATTATAAAGCAGACACATACGATATCATTAAAAAGCCTTGTTATATGAAGGAAAGAAATGTGATGTAACTTGACAACTAATCATCAGATGTGTGTTCAAATTAGGAAACGTGGAAATTTCAAAAGAGCAATTGCATTTAAGTGACATGGACATGATACCTTTCTTTCCATGATATAATTTTATCAGACAAGCGGAATGAGGACACGACGTCTATGAGCTCACACTGAAGCTTTTAAAACCTGAACAAAGCCCTGTCTGCGCCACACATGGAATCTTACAAAAAATATCAATAGACGTTTTACCCTCTCCCTTGTTTTATATAAGTTTCTGGATGGCTAGAGGGTAAAGTTTCCAGGTTATTGGTCCTGCGGGAAGTGCAATGGACAAGCAGAGCTGATTCTCCAGGGAGTTCGAGTGAGGACAAGACATGGTCTGGTATTACATAGATGAAGCTTTATGATGCATTGGGATTTTCACTGCATTGTATTCCTTGTAACAATGTTTAGGAGGCCCAACATAGTAAAATACTATTTCTTTGTGAAATAATTTTAAAATATGTCTTAATTTATTACATTTCCTACAGTATACACTTCTAAGTAAATTATATGTACTTAATATCCAGACGGTAATGATGTCAATGAATATAACATCAAAAACTGAATAAGAAATCACCTTAAATCGGGTGGCAAATTCTGTATGGAATCTCAGTGTACAATATTAGGTACTACACTTGGTGCTGACAACATATTATTAGATTCCTGATATTGTAGTTTAAATTTATGTGTAAATTTTAATCAACAGGAAAATAACCAATTAACTCTGAATCTTCATTCACTAAGACTCTCCATTGGTCTCTATCATCAACCAACTGAATTCAGTTCATATCTTCGATACCTTGTTTTTTTAAGATCCATTTGAATATTATCTTCCCAGCTACCTCCACACGCTTTTCTAATGGTTGTTTCCTCATCTGTCTCCCAATAAAAAGTTTTAAAGCATTTCTACCGTCTCTCATTCGAGTATGAGTTATGACAACTATTATTGTACCAAATGGCATGCCGAATATGAAACATGTTTTGAAAGGCCTACATGATTTTAAGTAATTAACGAAGTTTTTTTAAATAAAAATCGACAACTATTATTGTACCAAATGGCATGCCGGATATGAAACATGTTTTGAAAGGCCTACATGATTTTAAGTAATTAACGAAGTTTTTTTAAATAAAAATCGACAACTATTATTGTACCAAATGGCATGCCGGATATGAAACATGTTTTGAAAGGCCTACATGATTTTAAGTAATTAACGAAGTTTTTTTAAATAAAAATCGACAACTATTATTGTACCAAATGGCATGCCGGATATGAAACATGTTTTGAAAGGCCTACATGATTTTAAGTAATTAACGAAGTTTTTTTAAATAAAAATCGACAACTATTATTGTACCAAATGGCATGCCGGATATGAAACATGTTTTGAAAGGCCTACATGATTTTAAGTAATTAACGAAGTTTTTTTAAATAAAAATCGACAACTATTATTGTACCAAATGGCATGCCGGATATGAAACATGTTTTGAAAGGCCTACATGATTTTAAGTAATTAACGAAGTTTTTTTAATAAAAATCCATTTTAATTGAGGAAGATTGATATAAAATGGTACTTATATTAATATTTAAAAAATAGTATTGTATGTAGGCCCATTATTAAGATTGTACAGCTTAACAACGAACGAAATGCATGCCTACTACTTTTTTGCCTATATTGTACATCTCTAACTTCTCAAACTAATATAGCTACCGCTCTGTCCCTCTTTTTAAACCAATCAGCGTCAAACCCCTCAACGGTAGCACTGGAGTTTGTATCGCCCGAAAAACGATTATAAGTAATAACTAATAACAATAATTCTTATGTAATTGAACGCCTTCCCAGGTTACAACAAAATCATGTGATCACGGGAAACCCCGATCAAGCTGACTGGTATTGAATTACAGACATGGGGAGAACAACTGCATCTTATTCGGTGGCAACCTTATTAAATATGTGGACAACTTTGCAACAAACGTATTTGAAATTTTTGTGCTCTGGGGCACTATGGATCACTGTGGTGTCCGGAGGTTATGTCATTATTTCCACTTAAATTCCACGTCACTCATGTGGTTTTATGATCGAAATTTTTACTGTAACAGTTGCTCTAATCCCTGACGTATGTGTCGTGAATAAAATATTACACAAAAAAACTGTGCGAATCTAATAAGTATGAACATTTTATAGTTATTGTCCTACTTTTGTTTATAGTAACATAATCTCAAATATAGAGTGTGCTATGCAATTACGTAGCTAATACCAACCTAATGAGACGTAAAATATTAGCGCCTACGAATGGAAATATAATAATAATAATAATAATAATAATAATAATAATAATAATAATAATAATAATAATTTATTTATTCTGGCAGAGTTAAGGCCATAAGGCCCTCTCTTCCACTCAACCAGCATAAATACAAATAAATATTTGACAAATATAGATATACACTATACTAATTATAAACAGTTAAAGATACAATAAATGTAGCAATGTAAATTTCATGTACAAACAACATTTTATATGATAATAACAATAATAATACTTACGATTATAATATAAATATGATAAATTATACGAGAAACACCAATTAATATATATATCTTACACTGGGTAATAATGAAGTCGAGGTTGGAGCAAATATAAATTTAGATTTCTTTTAAAATATGCCAATGTCCGGCAGCCCCTTATTTCTTTTGGTAGGGAATTCCAGTAGCGAGAAGTGAAGATGCTATATGACATGGAGTGATGTGATGTCCTATGTTGCGGTATATTAAGCAAGAGGCTATGTTGTGATCTTGTGTTTAAGTTATGGTTTGAGGATAGATACTGGAAACGGGATGATAAATAATTGGGAATCGAGGTATGTAGGATCTTAAATAAGAAAATTAGACAGTACGATTTTCATCTCTCTTTTAGACGTAGCCATGACAATTCGTGGAATAATGGAGAAATATGATCGTATTTTCGAACATTAAATATGAATCTGATACACATATTATGGACACGCTGTAGTTTGTCCGACAATCCGTCACTAATGTCAGTTAGTAGAACATCACAGTAGTCAAAATGCGGCATCACAAAGGGTTTCGATTAAAATTCTTGTAAGAGCTGTAGGAAGAAAATGTTTAAGACGCTTTAGGGAATGCATTATGGAGAACATCCTTTTAGATATTTGTTTTACTTGCACATGCCAATTTAAATTAGATTCTAAGTAAAGTCCCAAGTTTTTAACGACGTCGGTATAAGGAATTTGTTCATTATCTAATATGACAGCCGGCATATTGCCATTTGGATATTAACACTGGGGTCATAAAATAATATATTGTTCTTTCAAATTTTATATTTGTTAAAAGCGTCAAAATCATGTGTTAGGGTGATCATAAAATAATTTATCCCCCCACGCCTTATTTGTGTCACATCAAGAATATTCTTGTCCATTTGTTGGAATTTATAACTTTCCGAGGTAGAAGAAAGAGGGAGGAGTTCGTTAATCGACAAGCGACTAATAGTTCAACTTCACTCTTGATTTACATTATAATAATTTGGCTGTCAATTTTAAAAGTATTGAAAATTATAGGGCTATTCTAAGTAAGTCATGAAATGTCAATATATATCACTTTCGATTGGTCATAATACTATACAAAACAACCTATGTTACATAAAACCTTGTATTGCTGGAATTTTTGTTTAAAGTGATGCAGGTAGTATTTTACGTAACAACTGAGGTCAGAGATGTCGAGATTTAAATCGGGGCGTGAAAGAGCTAACAAATATTCCTCAGATACATCTTAATTCAGAGCTGAGATTCAGCTTAATGCCCCAAATGAAAATACCGAACCCAACGAATTTACTTTCCTTTTAAGCAAGCCAAATCAGAATTTTTACGCCCTAAAATATCCGTTGATCTCGGTCTGATTTGAACCCGAAACCTCATATTCAGAGGGAAATAGTATGTTAGATTTGTTGGGTAGAATGTCTGCTTAAAAAGTTCGTCAACCTGGTGGTTAAAGGATTATCGTCCTTGGTAAATATTCCTCTACCTTCAGAAACACAACTCTCTTAAACTGTATAGTTTTCTGTTTAGCATGATATGAAAGGCTTTAAAATTTAGGATCAAGTCATTATGTATATATATATATATATATATATATCCATCCATCCATAGTAATTCTGCACGAGGGCAGGTCTTTCACAGTAATCAGAGAAATTTCCATGTTATGATTTGCAGTTTTACTAGGGAATTATAGGTGTGGTAGCTTCCCGTTGCTTTCCACACCGATGAAGGATGACGATGATAATGATAAGGATGCTAATGATGGCCGGATGATTTACGGGGACAGTTGGGTCCTACGCTTCCTGACATTTGTCATTCAGGTGAGGAAAAAACCTCACCCTGAAGCCTGTTCCGATCGGGATGCGAACCCGGGCCCGCTGCGTGACAAGCAGCACGCTATCTCGATACTACAGCGGTGGACATATATATGTGTGTGTGTGTGTGTGTGTAATTTACAAAGCACTATTACTATTACACGAGGTTTCAGAAAATATAGAATCATTTTAATTTCACTTTCATGTAATGTTACTCTAACTAATGCAAAAATTACTTATATTGGAAAATGGCTCATGGACATATTCAAAACTTATATGTTTATGTAAACATTCTCATTAAAATAAGATATTAATTTCTGTCCGATTTCGATTCTCTGTTATATCATAAATATTTATCTCTGACAATGAGTAAAGGGTCTCAGTATTTTACTTACGACGCACATTATCAACTCAGATCATTGGCAGCCGAATTAAAATCGCGAACGATCAGACATTTATTTATGAGAATAACGGTATGTAGACCATGGCCACCGATTCAAGGCGTTAGGATCCGTTCAGAAGGAAGCACATTCAGGATTTTTACTCGCTAAAAATCCCATCGATTGGATCAGATTTGAATCTGTAACCAAATAGCATGATAAACATAGTTCAGTGAGACAAATGATCTTGGCATTCTTTCAAAATGACGTAAGCAGTTAAGCCTTAATGATTTGACATGTGATGCTAAATCCTCTTCTTTTAACATACAGTATTATTAATCTCAACGCTTGATCAACTTCTCCATATCCCTCCTTTATAATAATATATTCGTACAAATGACGTTTCTTTCAGAAATTCTAAGGCAATTCCACTATTCACATTTAATATTGCAGGATTCGGCAGCATATTTACCAAACTATAGGTATTATTTATTCCTTGTTCGTGCTTAAATTACCCTGAGAGCTATGTCGGTGATAGCATTGCTGCTAGAAAGGTTACTCATGCCAGACAACCCAAAGGCAAGAAATATCTTAATCTGAAAAAGAGACAATCTTTCACTGTAAAAAAAGTAGCCGTCAAGAAATGCGGACATGGATTTTATTGGACTCGGAATAGGGATGTATGACGAGATTATGTCCGCGTGATCTTTAAATTCCGTGATCGATAGTGCCACTGAGTTAACTAGTAGTAGTAGTAGGGCTTTATTAGACAAAAATGGGTCGCACGGGCAGTAAGCCGTACGTGGTGTTGACAGTCCGTTACAATAAAGTAATAATTGGTGCTAGTGTAAAGAAAAAACAGCAATAACATTACAATTACATAAAGAAAACACAATAATAATATTACAATTAAATAATAACACAATAGCATTATACACTAGAAAAACATTAACATTACAATTACATAAAGAAAACACATTAATATTACAATTAAATAATAACACAATAGCATTATACACTAATTAATTTATATATAATTGTTAATAATTAATGGTATTGCATTTTGATAACATATATTTATTCATGAATGAGTGTTGTCCTTATTTTCCGCGTTTTGTCCAGAAATTTACCGAGGTTTATCCAATTTTCTGGATTTACCAATAACTCGTAGCATGCCAATCTTTCCCGATTTGAATTTAGAAATCTTTCCGGTAATAACTGACGTCTCCAATATTCTAAATCATTACATTTTCCTAATATATGTATCTCATCTTCAAAGTTCCCGCACATTGGACATATTCGCATATCGTGATCGTCGCTAATTTTTAGAAATTTCCATGCCCCTAGCCTAAACCAAGCAAGCCCTGATCTCTCCTTAAATCCTAGGTTGAGTATATACGATTCTTTTCCCCAGACGTGTTTTAGGTCTCTTTGTAAACACAGTGAGCGTTTTCCTGTACATTCGGCGAAAGTATCTTGTTGGTTTATATCTAAGTACCTCCTCCTTATTTTTCTCCACACGTTCTTGCGATTTTCAGTCCCTTTTTCCCATATCCAGCCCATCCCAATCTTTTGGAGTTCTCTCCTAACCTCGTCTGCCCAAAATTTAACATCTATGTTTTTAATTTGGTGGTCGTAACAAATTGCTCTAAGCATTGTTTGTTCACCTTGGATTACTCGCAACCAGTATTTGAGTACACGAATTTTACAGTTTATGTCGTCCTGGAATGACCCGAATTCATATAAAATTCCACAGTTAGAAACGGCCTTACTAAGTCCTGTAATATATTTTAGAAAATGCGTATATACCTTATTTAGTACTTCCGTTCTTTGGAAACCCCAAATCTCACTACCATAGTGCATTACTGGCCTGACCATCGCTCCATACATTTTTTCTAATGTGCTGACTGGAATATCAGGCACTCGACCCAGAATACCGAGTACACTGTTAAGTTGTCCCCTCCCTTTAAATAATGCTATATCAATATGTTTTTTCCACTTCCCGTTCATTTTCAACGTCGTACCAAGATATTCAAAATGTTTCACGTTTTGAAGTACTTGATCTCTGTATTTCCATTCCTCTGCTCTACCATAAACCGTCCCATTTTTAAAGGTCATTGTTTTTGTCTTACTAACATTTACAGTCAATCCCCAATTCCTACAGTATATTTCCAGTAGGTCAAGACCTCTTTGCAATCCCTTGATTGTCTTGGAACAGATAATTAAATCATCTGCATACAACAGGACTGGGACTTTAACATTTCCTATCTCCGGAGCCTCAATTTCTCCTTCTAGCATTACGTCTACAATATCATCAACGAATAGATTAAATAGCATTGGTGATAAAATGCAACCTTGTCTCACTCCCCGATTGGCTTCACTGCTCTCTGTAATGTGCCCTTGGTCTACTTTTATACAAAATTTAACATATTTATAAATTGACATTAAAGCATGTATCATTTTATGAGACAATCCTTTCCGATTTAATTTTTCCCAAAGTGCGCTTCGGTCCACAGTATCAAATGCCATCTTAAAATCAATGAATGCACAAAATAATTTACCCCCCCCCCTTCATTTTCAGATTGTCATCAATTAATGTTCTCAGAACAAATACGTTGTCCACCGTGGAGTACCCTTCTCTAAAACCTGCCTGATATTTTGAGAGCCTATTGTTCTCTTTAGCCCATTGTCTTATTCGTTCGTAAAGTACTTTACAATATATTTTTCCGAACACTGACAAGAGACAAATTCCCCTGTAACTTTCTGGTATCTGTGCCCCACCTTTCCCTTTGTATAGCGGTTGGATGACACCTGTCGCCCAGGCTTCCGGATAATCTCCTCCATTAAAAAGTTTGTTGAACGCAGTTTTCAAAACGTCTAATAATTTATTGGATGATATCATATTTTTCAAGAATTCCCCTGGTATTCCATCAATTCCAGGTGCTTTACCATTCTTTAAACATTTAATGGAAGAAACCACTTCATTTTTCGAAATATCCTGATCCAGTAATTGAATATGAATTGGGTCAGGGATCTCAACTATATTTCCTTGATTATATCTTAACCTCTCATTTCCCAGCACCCTATCAAAGTAACTTCTCCATTCCCCGGGCGTTATTCTTGTCCGATTTATGGACTTTACTTTGAGTTCCCTTATCGCTTTCCATATGTCCGCAATGTTCCCACTTTCAGTCGCGACTCTCATTTCTTCGGATTTCTTATTTTGCCATGCTAGTTTTGTTTCTCCCAATAATTCTTTATATTCCTTTCTCTCTTGCGCATAATTTTTTCTGCTTTCATCTGTGCTTTCTTTTCTAAACTTTAAAAGACTACTTTCGACAAACTTCTTCTTCTTTCTACATGCATTATTGTACCACCCTTTGTCCTTCTGGTTCATTGCGTATATAACCTTGAATTTTTCCCCTGCTTTTTGAAAACATTCTGTCAAAGTTTTAATAATTTCCTCCCCGCTAAGATCATTTAATTGCAGATCCTGTATTAGCGTTTCCAAACTCCTGATAAATTCTTCTCTCCGATCCTCGATCCACCTGAAACGTGTAATTGGCCGCAATATTGTTGCCACCTCATCATTAACTGTCTCACTAATACCTTTCATATTTAAAATAAGTTTGTTTGGGAAGTGGTGTGATTCGATTCTGGAAACTATACAGAAATTACTTAGGACTGGAATCATGTCTTGTGTGCATATTGAATAATCGATTACGCTACCTCCATTTTTATTAATAAATGTCAGTTCTCCATTTTTATCTTCCCCATATTTCCCATTCAGAATTTCAAGTTCAAATGCATCGCAAAAAGCTAACAATTGGTTTCCTTCTGAATTTATAATCTTATCTTTGCTTCTCCTACCCTCACCTCGTGTTTCATTATCATCCGATTTTATAGTGATATTTTCCTCCCCAATCCTACAGTTAAAGTCCCCTAAAATTATTATTCCCGCTTCCGGAAACCTATCTTTTATTTCTGCCAACGAGTCAGACAATTCAACGAAAAAATTTGGATTGGCATACCTGGAATTTAGTGGTTGGCGGTAAATAGACAACAGACACATTTCTGCTCTTCCTGTATGGTAATATATACAAATTGCCTCTTTTAAAGCAATATTTACCTTTTTAATATATGGGTCTAAGTTAGCTTTATATAAAATGGCAACACCGCCTGGATATCTACCTCTCTTCCCTCTAGTTTCATTACCCTTAAAATAACCTTTCATATTACATAGATTTACGCATTCATTAGCTTTTAACCATGTTTCTCCTAGAGCTAATATATCAAAAGTCTCAATAAACTCTACACATCTGTCCATTGAAAGTTTTTGTTTTAACCCTTCGATATTCCATGAACCGACTGTCAACAAACCCTATTGTGTTCCCTTGTCATTAGTCTTACCTGTATTTTTCGAACTTCCCCCTCTCAATAGTTCCTTTTCTGCGGGTAAATTCAGCAGTCTTAGTGATTTTCTTGTTTGAGTTCTTGTGTCCGCCGGTCGTTCACCTCTTAGAGGTGGGGTATGCTTTTTGCGTTCGGCCGTTTTGTGCTGTATGTTTACTGGATTCCTCGGAGTTAGTATCGTAGTGCTCCCTCTCTCTTTCTCTCGTGTAGAATTTTCTCCCTCCTCTGCTGTAAGGAGACCACCTGCTGTTGAAGCGTCCCCTGTAGGTTTTGGGGACTCGCTGTCAATGACCTCTTCAAATTCATTTTCAGAGTTGTCCATATTTTGTAGTTGTTCCCTGCTCCAGATTCGTCCATTTATAATCAATTTATTAAATTGCAGGATTGCATGGCAGCCCTGCCTCCTCGCCTCGAGCATGTGTCGCTTAAGAAAGTCCCTTTCGCGGCGCACCTTCTCACTAAAGTCTTCGGCAATATTGATACCGGTCCCTTTAAGATATTTACTGTCTCTAAGGATCCAACATTTTATTTTGTAGTGTGATAATTTGCATACAATCGGTCTCTTTCCACTATTCCAACGACCTACTCTGTGCGCTCTTTCAATATCACTGTCCACCAAATCAATCCCGATTTGCGCCACTACTCTTTTAACTATATGTTCAGTTTCCTCCCAGCTCTCCCTGTCTTCTTCATGCACTCCATATATCACAATATTATTACGGCGACTCTGGTTTTCGAGATAGTCTAATTTAGATTCCAGCCATTTCAATCTGTCCTCCATCCGATGCATGTTCGTCTCAATATCACGAATTTTTTCACCCACGTTGCACTTTTCAAACCCCTCTTTCACTTCAGTTGACAATGTTTCAATCAGCTTTCTAACTTCTTCCATAATGTTTTGTCCCCTGCACACTTCAACCACTCTAACAAAAACACGTCCGCTCTTCTCGACGGCTAGCACTATAACTCACTAGCGCTATCGAACCCATAGATCCATAGCTCTTTATACATAATATCCTGTTTTCAATATTCCCCTGTCTAATCTACTTCCCTGAAATCATGGTTAATATTATTATCCCAACTCATTTCAAGTCTATCAACTGTGCATTTTCCCTCTGGTTTTCCTGCAAGAAGCTTCCATGCACCTCTTTCATTGCCCATTCGAGCCACATGTCCTGCTAATGCATTCTACGAGTCTTAGTTGTTTTTATTATATCTGGCTTCCTATAATGATCATGTAGCTCACTGTTATGTAGTCTCCTTCATTCACCTGTCTGTTAATTTCTCTTTGGTCCAAAAATTTTGCTAAGAACTTTATTCCCAAATACTCGTAATCCTTTCTCTTCCCTTAAAGTAAGTGTCCATGTTTCACATCTATATAATATAACTGGGAGAATAACAGTATTATAGTATATCTTCAGTTTAACGTTTTTTAGAGAAGTTGGCAGTCCTTATGATGCATAATAACATGCATTTCCACATTTGAGCCTGTTTTATTTCTTTGTACATCTCATTCCTATTTGTAATTATTGTTCCTAGGTATTTGAATTCAGCATCTTCTTGAAAATATCCCTCATTCGTTGTTGGTTGTCCATTTCCATTACATAGCCTAAGTAATTTGTATGTGTGAACATATATTTAGTTTCATTAATGTTTACTTCCAGCTCCAATTTCTTAGTGTCACTCAATACAATGTGAGTGTTGGCCGTTAGTATCTCCTCGCTATCGCCCAATAATATTATATCATCAGCATGAACATCATTTTTTTAATTCCATTGAGTTGTTGCCTTCTTCGTCCTTTAAAGATTTGACGGCATGCTCTAGTACAAAGCTGAATAACAGAGGAGATAGTGTTCTTTTAGAAATCTTCATTATCTTCAGGTTTGTTGGTTTTAATCTTTTCGTCTCCTAAATAAGTACATTTTACATTAACAATATAAAAAGTATATAGATAGATAATGAAGAATGGATACAGAACAATGAATACAGGGATATAAAAGGATAATTAAGTCGAGATATGGAAGCAAGTTATAAGAAATGCATGGTGTGTTGATTTCTGATATAACGTGCTTTGAGCCCGCTGACTACACTACATGCTCATCAACACCGAATAAATTGCTGCGATCCACTTTCAAAGAGAGCTTAATTAGAAACCTCAGCCTCTCCCTGGAGACTCTGGCAGGGTCATGTATGTGGCTGAGTGAGAACCACACCGCACGGCTTTCTAATAAAATCAACCTGTATTCCAAGTTCCCTAATTATTGCGCATAACACTATGTTGTCAGTTTTAATAACATTAACATTCTCAGCAATGCTCCGTTTACTTAAAATCACTAATCGTAACAGACTTAAAGCTGGAAAACCAATTCCCCGCATATTATGCGTATTTCGAATGATAGTTTTTAAATCTACAGGCCCACTTGTTATATATGTTCCTTTTCAATATCTGAACCTCATGCGCGAGAGCACCTACATCAACATGTAGAACTCTTAAACGAGATGTTTGCTTGTACATGTCCCTTTAATAAATAAATTGTCTTCTTCATATCACCTGTCGTTCCTAAATGTTTGTCACTAGGTCCCATATTGTCACATACACACACACACATACATATATATATATATATATATATATATATACATGCCTATACAGGAAAAGTTCCTCATTCGCGGTTCACTTATTCGCGGGTTAAAAAATTGCGACGCTGTTCCTGTATTCGCGGCTAAAAAGTTCTATATTCGCTGATCCAGCCGGTATATTAGAAGGAATATTTATTAACGCATCGACAACTTCTTTTACTACAGGCATGTGCCAAGGCGGCTTTTACAAAGAGTGATTCAAATCAAATGGACAAATTAATATCACAATATAACAAATCTTACTGTCACTAAGCCTATAGTTCGTTGTTAAAAGCTATCGCCACCGTATTTCACGTGCTGCTATGTCCGTTGATAAAATCAGTTCTCGCCACGATCGGTGTATTATTGTTTCAACTTGTCATTTGTTGCAATAATTTTGATTGAATAACACGTGTCTCTTTTGCTTTGTTGCCAATTTATAATGTCGAGTAACATGAAAGAAAATTAGCGGAAAAAATAGTGTTGTCGGTTAAAGTAAAAATAAAAATGCTTGACTGTTTACTCCTTGGCGAGTCGTTTGCGTCTATATCATGCTGTTTCTATGTTAATGAATCAACTGTACGAATCATCAAGAAATCCGAAGACAAAACAAGTAACTCTATCGCTGAATTCACAGCTGAATATCAATCTTAATTGAAATACCTTTTTAAAAGCGGCAAAACTGGAAAAAAATACTAAGTTATTTAAGCCCCTGCCTAAACCTGACAGTAATAGTTAACAGAAATTGTTCAAAATCTCTCATTAATTGATTTTATTTTGATAATTTTTATTTTATTTTGGAAACTTTGAACGTATCCCCTATATAGCCATACAAATTACCATTCCATATTCGCAGTTTCTGTATTCGCGGAACATATAACGAGATTTTACTGCATATGTGTGCTTGTGTGTTTATCTCATTTTGACAGATTTGTATATATCTGATTAGTTTGAAAAATGTAATAAATTTGTACAAATACCTGGCTAATACCCGGCGTCCGCTGCTACGCCTAAATAAATGAAAATTAATATGTTTTATGTTTAGTTAAATAAGTAATAAGAAAAATAATTATAAGTTTATGTTTTTAGATACTCCGTGCTGATTACCCGGCGTTGCCCGGGAATTTACTTATCCCGATCTTCTTGACATAAATGAGCTGAAATACAAAAATTAATGTGATTTATGTTCAGTTAAAGAAGTAAAAGGAATCATTTCTATCGTGATTATATTTAGATACTCTCTGCTGTTTACCCGGCGTTGTCCGAGAATCTACTCATCCCGATCTTCTTGGCATAAATGAGCTGAAAGACAAAAATTAATGTACTTCTTATGATTAGTTGAATAAGTAAAGTGAAAAAAAAAATTATAAATGTATATCGTAATTATTTTAAGATTCCCGTGCTGATTATCCGGTGTTGCCCGGAAATCTACTTATCTCGATCTTCTTGGCATAAATGAGCTAAAAGACAAAATTCGTTATTGTAAGTTATCCGTAAAAGAATACTCGCCATGTGCTGCTATGCTTGAACAGGAATCTATGTACTTGTCTCGATCTTCTTGGCATCAATGAAAGACAAAAATGGTTATTGTGAGATATCCGTAAGAGATAAACATATGCTGTCGGGGGCTTTTTTGTAGAGTTTTTTGAGATATGTAATTCTGTGTGCATTAATGTTGTGTATTGCTATAGTTTATGCAGCGGAAGCCATTTAAGCGTCCAAAGAGCTACTTTTTTCATGTTTTCCACTACAAAGGCAGATTTTTAAGGGTGTAGTAGTTGAGCATCACAACTCTTTTATAGCCTATGTTCATCCAGAGAATCTCCTGAACATTTTGCAAAAATTCCCATCACAATCGGATCAACGGTATAGCCGCGCATAAAGTACAAACAAACAAACAAACAAACATTCATTTTCATACATTAGATAAATAATATAATGAAAGCTACTTAGGTCCATAAGTAATTGCACCCGTACATATAAGATACTGGCAAGAGCAGTTCTCTCCAATGACAGTGAGGGATGGAACCTGCGAAAAAGTTATGAAAGTAGAATTATATCTAGTCAGACGAGGTTGATGCATCGAACAGCAGGCTGTACCAAGTGGATCACAGAACAAATTATGACAATCTTGAGGAAATGAATATGGTGCACATAATAGAATATATTCATCAATGTCAACAGAATCGACGTCAACAAGTGGACCGGATATCGAGCTCCCAGATTCCTAAAGCAATTTTAAAGTACCACCAAATGGAAGAAGATCTATGGGACGGCCTAGAAAGAGATGTTTGTAGACCTTCCATGACTACGACATGAAAGCAAGATGAAGATGAAATATAACTCCCTTATATAGGTATGTGTGTTTATATACACAATATATAGTGGAGTAGTTGAATGGATAGACAACTAACTAACTCACTGGTACTATCATGGTGGCGCGGACATAAGCTCTCCATACATCCCTATCCTGAGCTTATGTCTTCCAATTATTCCCTGTATAATCTACTTCTCTCAAATCATAGTTAATGCTATCCTCTCACCTCATTCTTGGTCTACTAACAGGGCGTTTTCCCTCTGGTTTTCCTACAAGAAGATTCCATGCACGTCTTTCATTCCCCATTCGTGCCACATGTCCTGTCCATCGACGTCGTGAGACTTAACTGTTCTTATTATATCTAGCTTCCTATAAAGACCATGTAGTTCATTAAATAGTCTTCTCCATTCGCCCGTCTGTTCATCTCTTTTTGATCCAAACAATTTCCTAAGAAATTTATTCTCAAATACTCGTAATCTCCTTTCCTTCCTTAAAGTAAGAGTCCTTGTTTCGCAACCATATAATATAACTGGTAGAATATTTTTTTTATATATTTTCAGTTTAACGTTTTTTGAATAGAGTTGGGATGTCAAGAGTCCCTGTAATGCATAGTAGCACGCATTTCCAGAATTAAGCGTATGTTTAATTTCTTTGTTCATCTCATTCCTATTAGCGATCATTGTTCTTAGGTATTTGAATTCAGCTACTTCCTCAACATTTCCCTCATTTGTCATTAGTTGTCCATTTCTATTATATAATGGATAGAGGGATAGATAGATACATACATGCATCATACATAAATTATACAGGTGGTTTGGTAAATGGATGGGTGGACAGATATATTGGATACTGCTGGAGACGTTAATAGTACCTTCAATAATTTGATGCAGAGAGTTGCTGTAGTTTATATTTGTGGAAATCTTATTTGAAGAACGTGCAGATGAAGAAGATGAGATTTTTGTGAATGTGGAGAAGGGGCGACAGTCGGTTTTTATGTCAGTAGTACGGTAGAGTCCAGAAGATGACACTTGGAGTGCAATGTGTAATAAAGACACCGACTTCACAGTTAACACGTCGCAATGGAAGTTATGAAGTGCTCGGATATAAACACCGGACGCGCTCTCTCTGAGCCAACAGTACTCCACTCCTCATTTATATCCCACAAAATCATGTATACAACCTCAGATCCTACAAAAAAAAGAAAATTTATTATATGGACGATGTTATATTACTGCGATTTTCACCGAGTTCGTCATAATATCCAAAATAAAGTTATAAGTACTACGAACTAAGAAAACCCTTCTTCTGAAAATCTTTAGAAAATAGAATATACTGCGTTAAATAAATAATAATAATAATATATTAATTATTATTATTATTATTATTATTATTATTATTATGCACCCAAACACATCCAGACCAGGAAACCATTGTCCTTAACCATTAGGTTAAGATAAGATTAATAATAAAAAAACAGACAAATTTATTTTGTTCTGTCGAATTAGAAACCTTCACAAAATATGATATATTATAATTTGTGGATGATAGTCAGAAGTTGTTTCGGATGTCCCAATTGTTCTAAACCAATATTCGCAAGACTGCTTTTATATTATTAAAATGTTTGGAGTATGGCCTATAATAATGCCATTATAATTCCGTATAACAATCCATCCATAGTAATTCTGCCCGAGGGCAGGTCCTTCACTGCAATCATAGCATTTTCATGCTATGCTTTGCAGCTTTACTAGGGAATTGTAGGTGTGGTAGCTTCCCGTTGCTTTCCACACCGGTGAATGATGGTAATGAAGATGATAATGATAAGGATGATGATGAAGATGATGGCCATATGATTTCGGGGACCGTTTGGGCCTTAAAGTTTTCCTGACATTTGTCTTACAGTTGAGGAAAAACCCCGATAAAAACCTCACCCAGAAAAACTGCCCCGACCGGGATCGAACCCGGGCCCGCTGCGTGACAAGGCAGCACGCTACCTCGAGACCACAGCGGTGGACCGTATAACAACAACAACAACAACAATAAATAATAATAATAATAATAATAATAATAATAATAATAATAATAATAATAATAATAGATAATTGAATTGGCGTTTACTTGATGAAAACCCATAATATATTTAATTAAATAAATAATAACACAGCTCTACAATTTTTTTTGTTGCCCTGGATATTTCAGCAAATTTCTGTTTTCAAGTGCACAGTTTACGAATATATTCATGAAAGTTCTTATACGAAAACCAGAGGGAGAACGCCTAGTATGTAAGCCAAGAATGAGGTGGGAGAAAAACATTAACCGTGATTTGAGGGAGATAAATTATACTTAGAATGTTGCAAAGCATTAGCTCAGAATTGGATTGTACGGAGAGCTTATGACAGCGCAGACATGAACCTCGGGATTAGTACATTAAGTTAATTCTTAGCATTATTATTACCATCATTATCATTATTTTTGTTATTATTATCACCCATTCTTGAATTTCTTGCCGTTCTACGTCATATAGTCCATATCTGTACCCAATAACTTACTTACATGTGCCCTGTATAATGCCAAAATTTCAGCTCTATATAACATTACATCTTCAACTAATTAACTCACTGGCACTATCGAACCCATAGCTTCATCGCCCGCGGATATAAGCTCTCAATACATCCCTATTTCGAGCCAACTTTTTTCAATCATCTCCTTTACAATTGACCTCCCTCATACCATGGTAAATTTTCTCACCTCATTCTCGATCTACCTACTGGGCGCTCTCCCTCTGATGTTCCTACAAGGAACTTTCATGCCCTCTTTCATTCCCCATTCGAGCCACATGTCCTGCCCGTCGCATTCTAGGAGACGTAACTGTTCTTATTGCATATCCATCCATCCATAGGAATTCTGCCCGAGGGCAGGTCTTTCACTGCTATGCTTTGCAGCTTTACTAGGGAATTGCAGGTGTGGTAGCTTCCCGTTGCTTTCCATATTATTGTATATAATTTCCCGTAAAGATAATACAGCTCTTTTTAAAAATAGGGCTTTCCATTCATCTCTCCATTCGTCTCTCTTTGGTCCAAAAATTGTTCTAAGAACTTTATTCTTAAGTACTCGTAATTTTTCGCATTCACATAATACAGCTGGAAGAATAACAGTTTTACATATTTTCAGTTTAACTAACAAATTAAATATAAAATATTTTTATGTATTATTTTAAACATTCTCGTTCCAACGAACTGAACTCAGCATACTAATTATTTTTCTATCTGTATTTATTTATTTATTTTTCGATTTCGGCTGAACTTCGTCCTTCAGCTTCTAAAATTGATCATAAATATTTAAATTTACTGATTTTGTGAATTTCGTCTTGTTCAATTAACAACCTTTCACCATCTTCCATCTTTCATGTTAAATATTCAGTTTTTTTTAATACCTAACCCTCATTTTTATATTTTTCAACCAATTATATTCTTCAACCGACTTATAAAATTAGAAACTAAAGAAATAGAGAGATGATGAAAATGGATAAGAATATTCTTAAACAAACATAACGAAAATTTAGAAATTTGGACACATTAAAAGAATTGGAGAAACAGAATTCCGAAATGTATTGACGTAGACTTTCACGGCCTGAGTTGCTCTGATGATCTTGAAGAAAAATTTCGGGCTGTAGGCCGTGGTCGTGAGGCTTGTAGTTCCCCGACGTTTCGCCAGAGACTGCGTCTGGCATCCTCAAGGGATGCCTTGAGACTGGCAATTGTGTCCACTGTCTGTCCTACATTGCGGTGAACGTATAAATAGGTCTCAAGACAACCCTTGAGGATGCCAGACGCAGTCTCTGGCGAAACGTCGGGGAACTACAAGCCTCACGACCACGGTCTTACAGCCCGATTATTGTCTTCAAGATCATCAGAGAATTCCCAAAATTATTTTGGAATGGAATGCTGAAGGCAAAGGGAGAAGAGCAAAACCATGAACAGTAGATGGAGGAGATGAGAAGGACTCTGAATGAAATGTAGTTTTGCAAGAATAAAATTACTTTAAGTTGAAGAAAAAAATACTCTAATGTAAGAAAAATTCCTAACAAAAATTGTTATTATTATTATTATTATTATCATCATCATCATTACTATTATTATTATCATTATATTATTTTCACTATTTTAATAATAATATTATTATTATTACCATTATTATTATTATTAGTATTATCTTATTATTACTATATTATTATCATCATTACCGATACTGTGCTATCAATTTGAAGCCTCTGTAAGCCCCACCCCCGCCGCAATGACGATTAAAAATTGTGACAATTTCATAATTTTAACCGGAATAATATGAAAATTGTAATCATTGTATTCTCGTTTATACTAAACACTGCTTGTTCGGAACTGCATAGCTAGGTTTTCCGCAACAAAATGAATATTAAGAAATGTGTAAAATAAAACAGGAAAAGACTGAGTAAACAATAATAAAAGGACATGAAGTGAACACACAAAACTCGTAATAAAGGCAGGCCAGAATAAACTAAACACCAAGCACCTGTCATAAAACAGCAGCAAGATATCGTCTGAAATTTGAGCGATAATCCAGAGACTTGAAGTCATTTCAAGACTCTGACCTACATAAGCAGGGCCAGCACGTTTAACAGTAACAATCTCAATTCCCTCCACGTATACTCAGTTTGCTAAAATCAGACAAATCCGCCTCCTCAGCATTCTCAGATTTTTCTAATAAAACTCTACCTACTGTATCCTAACCTTAATTTTGAAACTGAACTACATCAAGACAACCTTATTATCAGTTCACAACAACCAACTCAAAACATATTCTTTTAAGCTTATTTAAAAAACAGTAACTTGAGAAAAATAACGCTCTTCATTATAGAAAGTCATTAATTTAACAAAAAATAAAACTTAGTTTTATTTGATTTTCATATTTATTATGATATATTCAGTGACAGCCGGTTCGGTATACTGTACCTTCTTCAGACATATTAACAAATTATAATTTGTTAACATAATTTGTTAACATGTCTGAAGTGTACCGAAACAGCTGTCACTGAATATATCTTAATAAATATGAAAATCAAATAAAACAAAGTTTTATTTTTATTTAATTAATAAATATGGATTTTCATCAAGTAAACACCAACTCAATTGATTATTAATTTAACAGTTGAACATCTCCTGTTTTACTGTCTTATTTTCTACATGACCAGATAATTTCTCATTGCTTGTGTAATATGTCGCAACACAGCATATGATATCCGCATATTATTTTTTTAAATACGTTGCTATTATAATAACATTTTTAAATTTCATTCACCATATCTATTTCAAAATTTTAATTACTGTTATAATAATAATACTAATAATAATAACTATTATTATTACATATAAATATATAATAATTATTAATTCATGTAGGTATAAGGTTTTGCAGTTTTATTAAAATATTGTTAAATTAATTTCTTAGGTTAATTTACCTTACCTAGTTACAATGTCTCATTGAGGCGATGTGGTAACCACATCTCACTCGTTAATATCTATAGATAAATAAGTGTAAGTAAATTATATTGGTTATGAAACTCCCGCAGGAATCACCCATATCCCCACGCGGGACGTACATCTAGTTACAATTATAGAAGTTATGTTCATTCACGCGTAGAATCTATAGCATTAATATACTTAATCCCTTAATTGGTGTTGTATCCTACAGGATATATCAATTGGTTCGATTTATGTAGTATCATTAATAAACCAGAAGAAAACGAACAAATGGCAATAACTTACATACATGCATAAGGACTTTATTGGACTAAAAGTAAGATACATACAATGTTATTTACAAATATGGGTCGCACGGGCAGTAAGCCATACGTGCTGTTGACAGTCCGTTACAATAATTTGATGTTTGGTAATAATATACTTAAAACAAAAAAACACAATAATATTACAATTAGATAACAATATAATGACATTATACATTAACTTAGTTAATTAGAATTATTAAGAAGTAATGGTATTGCAATTTGTTAACATATTTATTTATTCATGAATAAGTGTTGTTCTTATTTTCCGCGTTTTGTCCAGAAATCTACCCAAGTTTATCCAATTTTCTGGTCTTACCAATAGCTCGTAGCATATTTCACGATTTGAATTTAGAAATCTTTCCGGTAATAACTGACGCCTCCAATATTCCAAATCGTTACATTTTCCTAATATATGTATCTCGTCTTCAAAGCTCCCGCACATTGGACATATTCTCATATCGTGATCGTCGCTAATTTTTAAAAATTTCCATGCCCCTAACCTGAACCAAGCAAACCCTGATCTCTCTTTAAATCCTAGATTGAGTATATAAGATTATTTTCCCCAAACTTGTTTTAGGTCTCTTTGTAAAAACAGTGATCGTTTTCCCGCACATTCGGCCAAAATATTTTGTCGGTTTATATCTAAGTACCTCCTTCTTATTTTTCTCCACACATTCTTGCGATTTTCAGTCCCTTTTTCCCATACCCAACCCATCCCAATCTTTTGGAGTTCTCTCCTAACCTCGTCTGCCCAGAATTTCATATTTGCGTTCCTAATTTGGTGGTCGTAACAACTTGCTCTGAGCATTGTTTGTTCACCTTTGGATTAGCCGCAACCAGTACTTGAGTATACGAATTTTTCAGTTTATGTCGTCCTGAAATGACCCAAATTCATATAAAATTCCACTGTTAGAAACGGCCTTACCAAGTCCTGTAATGCGTATTTTAGAAAATGAGTATGTACCTTATTTAGTAATTCCGTTCTTTGAAAACCCGAGTGCATTACTGGCCTCACCATCGCTCCATATATTTTTTCTAACGTACTAACTGGAATATCGGGCACTCTACCCAGAATACTGAGAAAAATATTAAGTTGTCCCCTCCCTTTGAATAATGCTATATCAATATGTTTCTTCCACTTTCCGTTAATTTTTAACGTCGTACTAAGATATTCAGTCGACCGCGGTGGACTAGTGGTTATGCTCCTTGCCTCTGGTCTCGAGGGTCGCGGGTTCAAACCCAGCCGGGGTCGATGGATTTTTTAGAACGGAAAAATCCAAGGAGCAAGTCCACCGGGAGGGACTTTAAGCCGTGGGTCCCGAGTCTGAAGATTTTCAGGCTCGTAAAAAAATCCTTAAGGCTGAATGAAAAGGCCTCTAAGCAAAATTTACCGAATTTTCCCGTCCTAGTACTACCTTCGTTTCCTACATGTCAGTATGAGGCGGAACGCTGACCACGGACCACTCAAAAATTACATCTATACGAAAACAAGTGTAACTAAATTAGTATGGTTCAAATTATTCCCTGTAGGGGGAGAGCGCCTAAATCTCTGTAAAGGGAAAACATAGGCTTACAATACAATACTACGATATTCAAAATGTTTCACGTTTTGAAGTATATGATCTCTATATTTCCATTCCTCTGCTCTACCATAAACCATCCCATTAACTTAAACGTGTGTCGAATTACACTATAAACCTAATAATAACAGTCATGCGTGATTTTGTTGTCAGTGCGGTCCGCCACATTTAAATAATTGGCACCAGAAATTAGTGTTTTGCCAATTGAGGGCAAATGAGGTTCTTTAAACTTGAACTCATTACTACGTGATATTCTTACTAATGTTAAAATAAAGTCCATAGACAAATGAAATGATTCTATGTGGGTAAAATGTATATAAATAAAATAGTTGCTATAAGCAATGGTTCGAGATAAAGTAAATTATTATTGAGAAAACAGGGATGTTTCTAAAACTTTCAAACCACATTCACTTATCCCTTCAATACAATTTTCATTGTGTGTTTAAAGTGATTTATCTAGAATAATTTATGCTTGTGACTTTCAAATTGCTATTCACTGGATGGAAATATGGCGGGGAATTCTTCATTTGATATTTTTAGTTTCCTCGGCTATAAACAAATGAATGTGAACTTTTATTACGCAATAAATTACATTTTCACAGCAAACTTGATTCTTAATACTAATATTCCCTATAGTTGAAAATCATACAATATCTGGCCTACTCTGTACAAACTGAGTGGATATCAATGATTCTCTTTTTCCATCTCCGCGTTAGTTTAATCTCTCCCCTTTCTAGTTTTTTTACGTATCCTACGCATCTCTGGCTTTTCAGAGACTTAACTAGTCGGGGGGGGGGGTTAACTCTTGATCACATAATACATTTATCTCATGTTCAGACACATACAAGGGCCATCTATGAAACATTACAAACATTTAAAATATGTCACGCCACTTCATTCACACTAAACATGGCGAATATGAGTGGTTATGAATGTCATATGTAGTTCGGAAACTATGTTCTTTAAAATTTCCTGACGGTTGTCTTAGAGGAGAGGAAAACCCTCGAACTAACCTTACCCAGGAAATGTGTCCTGTCTGGAGACAGTAACCGGGTCCTTTGTGCCCGAAATAAATATCCCGCGATTGAATTAAAAACACTGCGAATTTCCTCCGTCATGTAGTATTTTGGAAATAATTTCCTTTCAGATATTTAAAGAGCTCACCGCTGTGTCTAGTGCTAACGTTGTTTCTTCAGATGCAGTGATACCCGGTTCGATCTCCATTTCTTGGGTGAGGTTTTTTTTGCAGTATTTTTCTTCGCTTGTAAGACAGACATCAGGATCCCGAACATCATCTAATCGTCATAATCATTCATATCATAATCGTCTTGCATGAGTGAATAATGCATCCTGTCTTATATGTTCTTGTTCTCTCGGAGGTGGTTTTGGTACTGAGCTGATGTATCATACGGGGAGGCCATGCATGTCCTCGTGTGTTGAAAAAAAATGTATAATTCAGAGTTAATTTCTCCCCGACAGGTTGTGTGTCTGTTATTAATCAGTGTATCGAACATTAAATTACTGTTCAGCACAAACTGGAAATAAATTACAATTCTGCAGATAATATGAATTAATATTCGGCCTCGATGGTCTAGGAGTTAAGTTTCTTTTCTCAAACCCGGACGAGGTCAATGGATTTTTAAAATTAAAAATTCCAAAGGACAAGTCCTCCGTGAGGGTCTTCAAGCTGTGGGTCCCGAGTCTCAAGATTTTCGGACTCGTAAAAGATCTTCAAGGTCAAATTAGAGCCCTTCAGCAAAATTTAATCGGCCTTTCTCATCTAAGTAATACCTTAGATGCCTATTAGTGTCTATAGCTCAGTAGTAAAAAATCGTGGTATCTACATGGACCAACACCTAGACTGGAAAATTTAAGGTGAATAATACCTGCAAGAAAGTGTTCTCAATTCTTCACTCCCTAAATATTTTTAAAAACTTCCATCCTACAAAATTAAAACATATACTTGTACAGACTCTTATAATGCCACACTTCGACTACTGCGACATATTACTGACTAATCTGACAACTGATCTATCTGACAGACTACAGCGTGCTCATGATGCGTGCATTCGATTTATATTCAATCTCCGTCGTTGTGACCACGTGTCTCCTTCATTTCAGGCCTTATCATGGCTATGCCTAAATGGTAAAAGAACTTTACATTCACATACTTTACTCTTCCAAATTCTGCACATATATTTACCAAGTTATTTAACAACACGTTTTCAAAATTTATCGGCTCATCACAATTTAGGAACAAGATCACAAGACTCTTCTTTACTTTTGATACCACAACATAGGACCTGTCTGTACTCTGAATCTTACACAATATCTATGGCTAGAGCATGGAACTCACCTCCCAGTCATGTCAGGGACTGTCAATCGCTATCATTATTTAAATCCAAATTAACTGATATCTTAAGTTCGACACAATGAAAACATTAACTGCATAACAACTATATACAGAATTCTATAAATAATTATCTAGGAAGCTACTTACTTTATTTTATATCATTTTAATTGTATTATATTCCATGTTTTTGTTAGTATTATGTAGTATTAGATCACATCACCATTGTATTTTGTTACTCTGTATTTTAATAATATCTTAAAATTGTAATAAGTATGTCATTTTTGTATAATTCTATTAATCGCTGGTTGAGTGGAAGAGAAGGCCTCATGGCCTTAACTCTGCCAGGTAAATTAAAACATTATTATTATTATTATTATTATTATTATTATTATTATTATTATTATTATTATTATATGAAGCGATGAGATAACCACTCTTCACTTGCTGAAGTCTGTAGGAAAGAACAGCAACTAAATTAACTTGGTTAAGTAACAGCCACAAAGGAGCACCTTTACCTAACTTGGGTATAAACAAACATGTAATATGAATTAATAATAAATATTGCGAAGAATAATTAGCAGTGTGTTTGATTCGAGCGTTTAGTCTACCAAAAACAGAAGTTCTGTAGTAGCAGACTTATGAGCTTTGAAAAGCTTTAATAAAAAAGCAATAATCCTACCAACAGTTTTATTTACACGAACTGTGCTTAAACCCTCTATATAGTCTGAAGCGAAAGACGAAAAATTTCACATTAAGCAGTTAGCCATACAGAAAGCCCATAAGTCTGGTAAACCACCCTTGTCTTCACACCGTCAAATATATTTTATATGGTTCTTCTTTCCCCTTTTTCTTTAAATATTGCAATTTCTACCTCGGGTTTACTATCCTATAAGGTACAGAAAACGCAGCATGGCTTTATTAAAGTCCATAAGCAACTCTGTCATGGACTTTTATTGCTCAGATCCGACTGGGAACTTGTGTACATACAGATATCATTCATATTCGCAGAAGGAAAAAAAGTGTAGGAGGGGGTAAAAAACTAAAATTTAATTTAAATGTAATTTGTTGTGTATTTTTACTGCCTTCTTGGTAGTAAACTCAATGAAATGCTATAAAATGCTGCTGAGAAATTATATTCTGCGAGACCAATAAAAAGCCGGGCTACGTGACAAATACATTTAATGGATAACGCAAGGTATAAAGTATATTTTAATCAAGAAAGTTTTCTTCGCTCACAGGTACGTACGTGTGTAAGTTAAGGAATGAGAAGTCGCCCTTTTTTACGACCAGACTGACGACAGCCAGTGCAAGTGATTAATAAACGATGCTCTACTTTCACCAGTTTCCTTCTTTACAACATGGCGAATCTTGAGGCTCATTTTTTGTAATTAATACTTCATAGCTTAAATAATTACAACATTACAGTATGTACATTCATACAGTAACACTAATTTAATTTAAATACATATTAGCCCACGTATAAACGAATATATCTACAGACTCTAACGAATTCGGAAGGAATAATGCTATACAATCCGTTCTCATGATTTCTTAAATCTTCGTCGATCCTACTTGATAGATACCGAAAACGACCTGACAAAAAAAAAATATATATATATATATATATATATATATATATTCTTCGATGATATAGGCTAATTGAATTTTCACATTTAGCAATGAAGGCCTAATATGACATGAAAATAAAAATAAACGCCTGAACCGGGATTGGAACCCAATACCTCTAATGTAATATGATAGTGCACTACCAGTTACCCTACCCAGGCATCCTAGCATAAATATTTATGTTTTATTTTATATATGGTCTCTGTCATGAGAGGTAGCGGGAACTCGGTGTCACTGCCCTCTCGTGGCTACGATACCAAGTAAGCAAATCAAATTTACTTTATAGTAGTGATTATTTCGAAAAAGTCAATAAAACGTTTTACTGAAAATTAATAGATTTAAAATAGTTCATTTCTACAAAAATATATAGAGAAGCACCGCTTCCAGTGCTTTCATTGACGCCTCGCCACTGCAGGAGAGCTTAATTAATCGAAGGAATGATAAACATATATAAGCAGCATGCAAGTAAATTAAACCGAATAGATTTACCAGTTTAATGGTGACTTGCAGAAAAACATTTTCAGATAGAAAACACAGGATTAAAAAAAAAGTGTTGTCAGTTGATTATACGGTATTTAACTAACCCCATTGGCACTATCGAAACATGGCCGTGCGAACATAAGCTCCCCATACAAACCCATTCTCTACTAATGATTTACAATCATCTCCCGTAAAATTCACCTTCCACAATAATGAGTACTATTCTATCACCTTTTCACGCTAACCTATTGGGCGCGTTCCCTCTGGTATTTTATCATAAGTAATGCCACAAGTGATTTCCAATTTACCTAGAGAATTCGTAAATCAAGAGAAGAATTTGTTAGGACTATTTAACGAATAAAATTAAGATGTTTACTCACAAATCATTATTTAACTATAGTTATATATATATATAACTGTATTTTTATTGCCAAAGGATCGCAATATTGTAAGAATGCAACTTAATGGAGAAATTTATAGCCAACATTACAGGTATTAATTAATGTCTGATGTCCTATGATGTAAATATGTCAATTATATTTTTCTGCAACGTTATTTCCTGGAAAATGATTTGTTTAAGAAAGTGCAAACAGTGGTTTCTTTTTTTTTTGTGGTATAATCAATTGCTACAAATGTTTTTATATTATCTCCTACAAGCACAATGTGTTTAAATTCGTGCACTAAATATATATAATCTGGTAGCCACATGGAGCCATTGCAAAATAATGCTGTGACCTATTCAGAATGTTAAAAAGGAGGGGCTTGATTTTTAAAGTGATAAAATTAAGCTGATAAAACGAGGTGAAAAACGACTGTGAATGGTTGTAAATAAAAAATCATTGAACTGTCATCGGTCATTGATTCCCATTTGGGGCATGAGTTAAATATTCCTAGGAAACCCCATGGCCACATATCTTGACGGTTGTATTTTTACGATGAAAGAACAATCCAAAACTGGCATACCAGCAAAGAAGAGACGCTATCAGATCACAACCTCATAATCTATGATATAATAATGCAGCGCTCCCCTGCAAATATAACCCGACATGTAAGCCACTCCACCAGGAAATTCGCAACCCAAGTTGGAAAATGGAACCTGTTTTAACAAAAACTCCGGCACATAGAAAACAAATGGACGAAGCTGATAGACAAACAAAATGCCAAAGAAAAACTAGAGAACTCCATTAGCACAATATGGCGCGACTTGGAAGAAATAAACAGTTGCTGCTTCCCTCCTTTCCTACCCACAAACAACTATGTGCCTTGGTGGTCGACCGAATTAAACATACTCAGAAAACAAGCAAATGCAGCAAAACGCAGGTTTAAACGATGCAAAAATCCATCGATAAAAGAAATCTACAAAGAAAAACTCAATGTTCTCACAAGAAACTACAAAACAGAACTCCTTAAGGCGAAGCAGGAATCTTGGAAAACATTCTGTACAGAGAGCTCTAAAGAATCGTCCTGGAAAATCTACAAGGCCTGCAAACGGAATTTTGAAAAAAAGCACGCATATTCAACATTAACCCTGCAAGACGGAGTCTCCACACTGAACGCAGAGGACACTGCTACTGCCCTCCTCGATAAATTTTTCCCAGATGACCCTCCAGCTCTCGACAGCGAAGAACAGAAAATCATCAGAACACAGGTAACAGCAAGAGTCGCGCCAGACACCCAGCCAGAACCTGACTTCACCTACCATGAAGTAGAAGAAATAATAACACGCCTAAACAACCATAAATGCCCAGGACCCGACGGCATCGAAGGCACTATCGTCAAAAGAATACATGCGTATTTACCAACCTTCTGGATAACACTATTTAATAAATGTCTGAGACTAGGTTGCTTCCCGTCGACCTGGAAGAACGCTGCTATAATAGCAATTCCCAAAGCTGACAATAGTAAACATCACCTCATAACTGGATATCGGGGTATCAGTCTGTTATCGATTCCGGGAAAATGTCTGGAAAAACTAATAATGGAAAGACTCAACTTCCACTTGGAATCCTCCGGGCGGATACCAAAGCAACAATACGGATTTACAGCAGGAAAATCATCCACAGATGCTATAAAAGCGGTTACGAATTATGTTCATCACAACAGACACCAAGGACTACAATGTTGTCTCTTCACTCTAGATATCGCTGGAGCATTTGATAATGCCTGGCACCCGGGACTCCTTGAACGGCTCTGGAACTTAGATTGCCCTCCGAAAATCTTCTGTATCATCCAAGATTTCCTTCGAAATCGCACCGCCTCCTATAAACTAGGCAACGTGACCATCTCCAAACAAGTCACCAAAGGATGCCCACAAGGATCGGTTGCTGGTCCCACCCTCTGGAACATCATCATCAGTGGTTTAATTGAACAACTTTCTAACATAAAAGACCTAGATATTGTCATATATGCCGACGACATAATGATCATGCTGAAAGGACTCTCACATTCGCACATCCTCGACACTCTTCAAACTGCACTCCAAAACATAGAGGACTGGTGTAAAACACAAAAATTAGAAATAGCACAGGATAAAAAAGCACTTATGCCAATGTACATCCAGAAAAGAACAGAATACAGTACTCATCCGACAGTCATAAAGTGGGGTATAAATGTTGTCTCAAGAATGAAATACTTGGGAGTTATGCTGCAAGATGGATTGGTTTCCCCACACTCAATTCCTAGAAAACAAATTACTGAAGCTTCGAAATAACCTAATTCGATGTTCCAAATCATCTTGGGGAATTTCTTACCACCACCTTCTCACGATTTATAATCATGCCATCTTCCCAGTCATCAGTTATGCGGCGGAGGCCTGGAGCCAAACATTATCCAGAAGAGCTAATATCAAATTAACGCAGATCCAAAGATCTTTCCTAATTTTCGCGACCAAAGCATACAAAACAGTCTCCAACGTAGCTCTGCAAGCAATAGCAGGGACAATGCCAATAGAGCTAGCCCTACATCTGGGCAAAGACATAAAAGCCGCTAGTAGAGGCTTGCCCACTAATGCAGTCCTGCCCAAACTTAAGAAGACTGAAGTATTAACTAGATATGGAGGAATCCATCCGAAAGACAACATCATAACAATATATTACAGAGGTACAGTTATCCCAGCCAACATACAGATCTTCACAGATGGATCAAAAACGGAAAACCACGTCGGAGCTGGATTAGTCGTAGAAGAAAATTCAAAAGAAATTTACACCGAGTCACGTAGACTGGACAACGAATCCTCTATATTTCAAGCAGAACTTATAGGCATCCAAATGGCAGTGGACTGGATCCAACAACAAAGTAATGTAAACACTTCCTATGCAATACACGTGGACTCGCAAGCAGCACTTCTGGCCATCTCTAACAAAAGAACTACACAACCAATAGCAGTCAACACCAGAAAGAAAATTATCACTCTGAAGAAGACAACTCAAGTCTCACTAAACTGGGTCAGAGGACATACAGGAATCAGAGGTAACGAACGAGCCGATTATCTAGCAAAAATAGCTGCCAGCTATAAAAATACTGTAACCTATAACTCCATCCCTATTTCTCGAGCCAAGCAACTTCTGCTAAACCATTACATCAACATATGGAATGCAACATATACCAACTCCGAGGTATCATTTCACACCAAACAGTTCATTCCCTCTATTCACCACCGGCTCTCTATATCCCTATGGCCAAACTTCATCCTTACACAATTCCTAACCAACCACGGACGCTTCCGTACATATCTTCACAGGATCAAAAAGTCACCATCTCCCCTATGTAACTGCCCCGAAAGTCCACTACAGACAGCAATACATCTTCTGACAGAATGTTCACTGTACTCCAGAGACCGGCCTCCTGTTCTAACAACCCAAACTCTACCTCAGATACTACAGCACCACATCAACACCGTCACAGTGACGAACTTCATCACCAACATCTTCCGCTCACTTCAAGAATAAACTCTTGAACAATCAAACTACAGCAAAACAAAATGTAAATGTATGTAAATAACTGTAAATATCCCGTGATATGCCCATGGTAAAACACGGGTTGAAATTATAATGTAATAAAATTAAAAAAAAAAAAAAGGTACTTATTTTCTCCGGCTTATCGCCTTTGAGTTGTCCGGCATATGTGAGCCTTTGGGCAGCAAAGCTACCGCCGACATAACTCTAGGGGTCATTAAGCACGATAAGGTAAATATACCATTGAAGGGCAGTTGTTTACGGTACATATCGCACTCCGGTAAGAATAACGTCACAACTCAAAAATGGACTGAGTTAATCCCCAATTCAAAACAACAATTTGTATAAAATTGTATAAAATAACAAACTGTATAAAATAAGTCAATAAGACATCTTTTTTTAAAATAATCAATACGTGATATTTATAAGAAACAGCTAATATCAGGCGTGCGTTGCTACGCCTAAATAAATTTAATGTGTTTTTATGTTTAGTTGAATAAAGAAAAAGAAAATAGTTATAAATTTACATCCTAATTATTTTTAGATACCCTTTGCTGATTACCCGGCGTTGCCCGGGAATCTACTTATCCCTATCTTCTTGGCATAAATGAGTTGCAACACAAAAATGGTTATTGAGAGTTATCCGTAAAAGAATACCCGCCGTGCGCACTGCTACGCTTGCCCGGGAATCTAGTCATCCCGATCTTCTTGGCATTAATGAGCTGAAAGATAAAAATGGTTATTTTGAGTTATTCGTAAAAGATAGACATGTGCTGTCGCGGACTTTTTTGTATATATATTTTTAGATATTCAATTCTGTGTACATTAATTTGGTGCATATGTTATAGTTTAGACAGCATAAGCCATTTAAGCGTCCAAAAAGTTCCGAAAAACACATTTTTCACTACAAAGGGTGATTTTTAAGGGTGAATGGGGTTGAGTATTATAACTCCCTTATAGCCTAAAACCTTCCCGAGGAACTCCTGAATATTTTTCAAAACGACCAATCACAATCGCAAGAATGGTGTAGTAATTGATAAAGGGCAAATATACAGACATACATTCGTTTTATGTATATAGATGTATATTTTATTAGAAATTGAAGAAAGAAGATGGAAATGAAATTATATCACAGAAACCAATTATATTGGATTGCAACTTTCACGGATTGTGTGACGAGATACGAACATTGTTAAATGAAGTATATAGTAGAATATTCACATGTGGGACCGAAAATTCCAGAACTTTATGGAATCGGGACATCCTGCAAAGTAAAATTTATTGTTATCTGAATGCAGTTAAGTGGAATACAATAATCCATTACATTTACAAAACAAAGCAATAGTAACAATTATGTGACCCTATGGTTTAATGTTCATTCAGGCTGCATTGATATCCTTTAGTTATGACTCCAATTCCTGCAGCATGCAGGAAATACCCAAATTATCTTTTAACATTTTGTGAGTTTCTAATTCGTTTTTTAAAGACTTATTTACTAAAATATTAATAAACTGTGCTATTATAAATGGGAAAACAAAGCTCCAGAAATAAAACAAAATGTTATATTCGAAAAGCAATAAAGTATTATCAAAAGTATTTCCCGTAAGTCAGAGAAATTAAATTTACAAACATATTTACATTTTGACTTTTAATGATTTGAGTCTAGCCACACCTCCTCTGTAAGGAGTTTCTAGACCAAGCTAAATTAATTTCGCTTATTTTCCTACATATGTGGTCAGAATATCGACCCAATGAGACATCGAGTAGGCAATTAACGCATTACTTGGAAATATAAAGGTCGATAAATGTTGCATAGATACCTCTTACTTCAGGCTTAAGGGTCTTTAATCGACCATGGTGTTTATGTTCCTAGATTCTCTCCCGGGGGGGAGAGGTTCAAACTTGGTGGTGTCAGTGGATTTTTTAGGATGGAAAAATTCAAGGATCGAGTCGTCCAGGAGGGACTTCGAGCCGTGGGTCCCTATTCTGAAGATTTCCAGGCTCGTAAGAGAACCTTAAACCTTAATAACGAGCCTCTATACAAAATTTACCGACCTTCACTATCCTGGCAGCACCTTAGTTGCCTACTATATAATATAAATTTGGTCGGTATGTTGACCACGTACCATTTATGACATGTGTAGGAAAATAGCGTAACTAAATTAACTTGGTCTAGTAACTCCTAACAATAGAGAGGCTAAGGACCGACATTGGGCTGATATGCGATTTTAAATGGATAAGGCTCTTTTGCGAGCTTGTAAGTTCTCAGACTACGGACCCACAGCTTAAAGTCACTCCCGGAAGACATGTTGCTTCGATTATTCCAACCTAAAAATCCATCGACTTCGACTGGATTTGATTCCGCGACCTCCGGGACCAGAGGCAAGGAATATAACCACAAACCACCGTTTTCGACACTTATATGCATTATCATAAGTAATGCCACAAGTGATTTCCAAACTATCGATAAATTCACGACTCACGAAGTGAGGAATGAATTTATCTAGAATTTGGAAATCAAGAGTGACATTTGTTAGGACTATTTAACGAATAAAATTAAGCTCTTTACTCACAAATCATTATTTAACTATAGTTATTTTAAAATATTTATATATTTAATGTAAACGGCGATGTTTGAAAACAAATGAGAAACGATAGGTACGCTTCATCTGCTTCTTTTGTTTATCACTGCAACCAGATCATACTATTTATTGCCAAAGGAACGCAATATTGTAAGAATGCTCTCTAGTGGAGAAAAAATTAAACATCAAACTGTATATTAATTCATTTCTGATGTCGTATAATATAAATATGACAATTATATTTTTCTGGATTGTTACCTGGGAAAAATACATTTAAGAAAGTGCAAACAGTGGTTTCTTTTTTTGGTGGTATAATCAATTCCTACAAATTTTTTTATATTAACTCCCGCATGCGGCATATGTTGACATTCATGCACTATATATACAATCTGGTAGCCGTATTTCTTACAGGCTCAGTCACTGCAAAATAATGGTCAGACCTGTTGAGAATATTAAAAAGGAGGAGCTTTCTTTAATATGGTAATTATAACACTCATAAATATTTCGTGAAACACGACTCTGATTGGTTGTAAAACAGAAATCATTGAAACATGATTGGTCATTGACTCCCATTTGGGGCATGAGTTAAATAGTCAACCATAATTCTCGCAAGAGTTATCAAATGTTAATTGTTGGTAATCTTTCAAAACATTAATTAGAATATTCTGAATTCGAAGATTGTATGTTATTTAAAAAAATAAATTGAAAAAAAACTAAATCCCTAAATGCTAATTCGTAATTAATTCAAGAATTAAATATATATTTATTCTGAGTTGAGTAGTGCTATTCTTGCAGAAGCTCGTTGTTCAGTTTGACAGATAAAATATAAGAGTATAGGAGAAAATGGCATGAACATGTCTGCACAATGAATACCAACAGATTGCCTAGGAAAAGTCTGAACTATCAACCAAGAAAAGAAAAAAAGAGATCGGGGACGCCCACGAAAGAGATGGACGCAGCAGCTATAATAATTGGGAACCGGAACGAACAAAAAAGATTCAATCCTTGCAAGAAGAAGAAGAAGAAGATTTATATTGAGATAATATTATATAGGCGACCTTAATTAAATATAAATTGCCTATACGAAATTAATATATGAAGATACTAGCCGAAAGTCGTGGTTTCGATTTTCTATGGGATCAGGGTTTTTTAACTGGCCTAAACCTTCCGGCGATACTATGGCCCTGGTGTCGGCTCAGTTTCTAAAGGAAACGAATACCAACGTAAATACTAGGGGTAAAGCCGGCCCTTAAAGTATGGCTGACAAATCGTGCCAATTGTGAACAAAAGCGGGATATTTCATCTTATAATGCCGCAAAAGCCTCCTAAAGCCTATAGTGGACTCACTTTGCATCTGCATGTAACTTATTTTTTTCCGTCATTTTCTAGATGAAGGAAATATGCAATGGAATTAAAAAACACCTTGAAAACAGCCTTCATGACCTCATTATACTCAAGATATGAATCGCGGTTATTTTAAACTCTGACCCCATGAAATTAAGATCCCCTGGTTTATTTAACAGCACTAACTTTACGCATAGCCTACAGACTGTATCAGGTACTGTATCTTATAAGCTATAATGTTGGAAATGGAGTGAGCTTGAATACGTGTGGGTGCCCATTAACTAGTAATTACTGCTCTCATCTGGTTAAAAGGTTCGCGGGTTCTAATCCGGCTAGTGTAGATGGATTTTTCAGGGGCTTAAATATTCTGAATTTTATTTCTTGGGAAAGGTACTAAAGCAGTGATTTCCGTGTCCCACAATCATGGCACGTAAAACAACATCAAGCTATAAAAATTACGCAGGTGAGCAAAATTTGTTTGCATTATAACATCATCTATTTGACATCACTTTAACTTATATTATATATATATATATATATATATATATATATATATCCATCCATAGTAATTCTGCCCGAAGGCAGGTCCTTCACTGCAATCATAGCATTTTCATGCAATGCTTGCAGCTTTACTAGGGAATTGTGTAGGTGTGGTAGCTTCCCGTTGCTTTCCACACCGGTGAAGGATGATGATGATAATGATAATGGTAAGGATGATAATGATAAGGATGATGGCCATATGATTTCGGGGACCGTTTGGGCCTTAAAGTTTTCCTGACATTTGTCTTACAGGTGAGGAAAAACCCCGATAAAAACCTCACCCAGAAAAACTGCCCCGACCGGGGATCGAACCCGGGCCCGCTGCGTGACAAGGCAGCACGCTACCTCGAGACCACAGCGGTGGACTTATATATATATAATTTATTTATTTATTCAATGTCCCAGGTTGTCATTTCGACGTTTCTGGTGAGCTCTTCTGCATTGGTGTACATGTAGTTACCTTCTGAGGGTGGGGCGCCTGGAAGGAGGAGTTACGCTGCCCCGACGAAATGATGGGTGATGATGATGATAGTGGTGCTACAGGAGAATCTTTAATCCTAAACTTAATCTACGGCGAATACGAATATTGATGATTATGATGCCAATATGATGTTCGGGGAACGTTTGGGCCTTAAAGTTTCCTGACCCTTATCTTACAGGTGAGGAAAAACCCGGAAAAAACCTCACCCAGGAAAGTGTCCCGACCGGGGATCGAACCCTGGCACGCTGCGAGACAAGGCACCTTGCTGCCTCAATACCACAAGAGTGGACTTGGCATATTTTGTTATCATGTTTAACTAACTAACAACTAAAAAACTAAATCATTGGTACTATCGAACCCGTAGGTTCATGGACGCGCGGATATAACCTCTCCATACATCCCTATCCTGAGCCAATGTTTTCCAATCATCCCCTGTATAATCTACTTCCCTCAAATCATAGTTCATGTCGTTCTCCCACCTCATTCTTGGTCTACCATCTGCGCGTTTTCCCTCTGGTTTTCCTACAAGAAGCTTCCATGCACGTCTTTCATTCCCCATTCGTGCCACATGTCCAGCCCATCGCAGTACACAAGACTTAACTGTTATCATTGCATCTGGCAGCCTATAAAGACCATGTAATTCACTGTTATGCAGTATACTCCATTCACCCGTCTGTTCATCTCTCTTTGGTCCAAAAATTTTCCTAAGAACTATATTGTCAAATACTCGTAATCTCCTTTCGTCCCTTAAAGTAAGAGTCCATGTTTCGCACCCATATAATATAACTGGTACAACATCAGTTTTATATATTTTCAGTTTAACGTTTTTTGAAAAAAGTTGAGAAGTCAAAAGTCTCTGTAATGCAAAATAACACGCATTTCCAGAATTGAGCCTATGTTTAATTTCCTTGTGCATCTCATTCCTGTTTGTGATTATTGTTCCTAGGTATTTGAATGCAGCCACTTCCTCAAATTTCCCTCATTTGCCATTGGCTGTCCATTTCCAATGTATAATGTATTTCTATGTGTGGCCATATATTTATATTTATTGATATTAACTTCCAGTCCCAATTTCTAAGTGTTACTCAGTAGTGTGTGCGTGTTGGCCTTTAGTATCTCCTCGCTATTGCCTAATAGCACTACATCATCAGCATAAAATAACAGCCTATTAATACCAGTGATTTATAGGCCATCTTCATCCTCTAAAGATTTGATGGCATGCTCTTGTACAAAATAATAATTAGAGGAGATACTGCATCTCCTTGCTTGAACTCATTGTGGTGTTCAAAAGTATCCGAAAACTATTTGCCTATACGCACCCTAATATTTGTGACATTTAGACACATTCGTATAAATCAACCTAACTTTTTAGGAATTCCAAACTCTAACAGGTTACTATATAACTTTTCCCTCTTAATTGAATCATATGCCTTTTTGAAGTCTACATATAGTTGATGTACAGTACCATTATATTCCATTTATTTTCTAAAATCTGTCTTAAGCAAAAAATCTGATCTGTTACAGACCCGTTTCTTCTAAATCTACATTGACGATCTCCTAGAATGCCATCAATATAAGGAGTAAGTCTGCTTACTAATATATTTGTTAGAATTTTGTCCGAAGTTGAAAGTAAAAAGATGCCCCTATAGTTGTTGCAACCAGTTTTATCTTCTTTCTTATAAATTGGTACGATAATCGATTATTTCCATTCACCTGGAAGAGCTTCTTTATCCCAAATCATATTAAGCAACTGGCGTATCTTGTCCATCAATTTTTCTCCCCCTGATTTCATCACTTCTGCTGGGATATCATCAGAACCTGATGCTTTATACAGCTTCAATTTTTCTATCGCCATTTCAACCTCTTATGCACTTGGTTCTACGATTAGCACTTCTGCTGTATGTAAATTATCCTCTTCAATATCCTGTTCTGTATGTAAATTTAATAATTGATTAAAGCAATTTTTCCATCTACTTAATATACTCCTGGAGTCTGCAATCATATGCCCATTTTCATTCCTAATTATATTTGTTCTAGTCTGAACCCTTTCTTCTCTATACTAATTCCCTGATATAATTCTCCAATGTTCCTGTTTTTGGCATTCATTTCAAGATTATTAATCTTCTCTCTCAAGTTTTCCCTCCTTTTAATCTTTAGTAACCTCGTGGTTTCCCGTCTAACTCTACCCAATTGCTCCAAATTTACCTCATTTGGATCGTGTAACCATTTCATTTTTGTTTGCTTTATTTTCTTTACAATGTCGGCACATTCCTCATAAAACAATTTCTTGTTTTGCTTCTTTTCTAAACAACCAATGCTTTCTGATGCTGACAATTTAATAGTATCTCTTATAGCCTCCCATTATTTATTTATATCAGTTTCTTATTCGTTTGCCACATTGACATGTGAAGATTTCAGTGCTTCAAATCTATTAGCAATTTCAATTTGGTACTCTTGCCGCATTTCATCATTTTTCAAGTTTTTTAATTCAAATTTTACAGAATCATCTTTAACGTTTTTTTCCTCTCATTATCTATAGCCGTTGTCTGATTTTCACCCTGGCCAGATGATGATCTGAATTGTAGTCTGTCCCTCTAACTGATCTAACATCGATGATGCTACTGTGCCAGCGTTTGTCCATTAATACATGATCTATTTGGTTCCGATTTTCACCATCTGGAGACGTCCAGGTGTATTTATGAATATCCTTATGCTGAAATGTGCTCTTAACAATGAGATTCTTTGATGTGGCGAAGGTGACTAATCTAACCCCATTGTCGTTACTATCTTAATGAAGACTGAATTTGCCTATTGTTGGTTTAAATATATCTTCCCGCCCACTTTTGCATTAAAATCTCCTAAGACAATTTTCATATGATATCGTGAAAGGCTATCAAATACGCATTCTAATTCTTCATAGAACTCATCCTTGATCTTGTCATCTTTATCTTCTGTAGGAGCATGTACATTTACGATTACAAAATCATGCCGTTTACCCTTTAGAATTATGTATGATATTCTATAACTGACAAACTTAATATCTCGGATAACGGATAGGATCCTCCTTAGGACTAGAAAAAGCTGTTTCAAATTCAGGTCTTTCTGCACCCCCGTAGTATAATGCAAAGTTTTCTGATTCCTGACTACCTTCTCCTGGCCATCTAACTTCCTGTAAAGCGACTACATCCAAGGGCGATTTATCTAATTCACGGGTAAATACCTCTAGCGCCCCGCTATTGTATAATGTCCTAGCATTCCATGTTCCTAGGAACATGTCCCTATGTTTAAGCCTTTGGCATGGGTTCCCTGAAGTAGTCTCCGCCCGGAGAACCGAATGGGGGACTATTTTACCCTGGTTGAACCGATGTCCGCATTTCGTGACGGTTGTATTTTTACGGTGAAAGATCGTCACTCATTCGACAAAGGTACTTTTTTCGTCTGGCTTATCACCTTCGACCAGTCCGGCATAGATAACCCTATCGGCAGCAATGCTACCGCCGGCATAGCTCTCGGGATAATTTGAAGCACGCAAGCCACTCCACCACGACAAGGTAAAGATACCATGGAGGGTATGATGTTTAATTAAATGTTCAAATATAAATATAATTTTCAGATATAAAAAGCACATGTCAATAATAATAATAATGACGATGATGATGATAACAATAATAATAATAATAATAATAATAATAATAATAATAATAATAATAATAATAATAATAATAATAAGCTTGTGGTTCAGTTAATTACATTGAACAACCTGACATTCACTGACTTTATGACAATGTCAAGGGAAATAAAGTCTGTCACGCAAGAACTGTGTAAACTGTGCGAATTCCTCAGCAAATAAAATTCAGCAAGCATTTTCAGATTATTTTCAATTCAGAACTCAGCAAGTAGAACTTATGGTCCAATTTTACTCGTATTTTGCAACATATTCAGAGTACCAAAATGTTCTTGATACAATAGGAATAAACAGCTCAATGAAATATCTCAAGCATCTTAAATACAGTTCCTGTGAATTCAAAAACAAGTGAGTATTCTGGATAACGAATTATCAGCCAGTTTGGCAACAGAAGGGACAATGTCACATCATCAGAAACTTCAGAAACTTTATCTGAGATCTATTCAAAATTTAAATCAAAGACTAACAAAATATGAATTACCACCACAACACAATTGATATATAAAGCAAAGAACCCCCCACACTCCATTAGAATGACTCCGTAACGAAAAGAATAGAGAGATATAGCAAGACTTAAAACATGACAACTTAGAACTCTTAAAATAATAGACGGCAGGAAGATATTTCCAATCTGCCAAAGTGTAATACAAAAGAAACATCACCACAACATGTACTCCACAGCTCTGCAACGGATCTCTGGAATCAACCTGCAGATATAATGAAAATACTTCAAAACAATAACTGCATGGATATGGTTTAGAAGAATCTGGGATAACCAAAACAACAATAATATTTATTTTCTTAAATTGGAGGCACTCTTCTTCTTCTTCTTACTTGTGACGGTGACTGTGTATCATCCAGTGTGCTGTAAAGTGGAACCGATTTGGCTCTATGGCAGCTAATTCCTTGGTGATTACCATTACGGGGCTTAGTCACATATCCTATGACGTTTGGCAGTGTTGAGTTTGTCCGAGTAGACGTGTTTTTAAGAGAAATGGGCTATATATGTGTAAGAAAGAAATTCATCGCGATTGGGTCTTAGGATAAACCCTGCATCTTTGAATTTCTCACCTGCATGTAGATTTTTAAGACCGAAAAATATTGTCTAAGTTATTAGTTATATGATGTCCATTTCTGGAGAAATCCTGGCGATTTTTTGTTATATTAATACGCAAGCGTGATTTAAATTCAATTAATACATCCACAATACGATATTTCATATCTTCCAATTAGCATGTTTAGACTATGGTTCCAAACTGCAAACTTTGCGTTATAATAGCTTCATCCAGGTGTTTCTAATGGACCCTGGGCACCGTATTAATGAACGGACATATTTTTTTGCTTTACTTTAAATGGAGATTTATTATACGATAATGATGTAAGAGAAAAGTTTCTAAATTATGCATATGAATGTAATATAAAAAGTAGTTTTAATATTAGAACTTGGTTGGATAACTTTTATATCTGGTACACTGTGCGGTCAAGTATTTTTATAAGAGATCTATTGATCACAGCAATGTTTGTAATGTTAGAAAATGTTTAAACCGCGAACTACGATATTTATCCCTTAAATATAAATACAACCTGGTAACAAGCTCCGGAGAGACTAGTGCCATTGTACAGGTTATTTTCACCCTTAAGTCATATGTGGTCAGAATAACGCAATTCCTAAACCTTTATTTGTTAATTTTAATTTCCTTGATCGGATTCCGCCACTTCTATCAAGTAGCTAGTCACTTTATTCAAGAAGCTGAGTTCAGATCCTAAAAACTCAGACAAATTCACATAGTATAGTAAGGAATAGAACCCGGGACTCTTGGATACTGGTCAGCTGCTAACTCTCGATTATTTTCTAATAATAACGCCGAACATGAAATACATAAACAATTTTATTTAATTATTTCTATGTTTATTTTTATGCTAGTCTGGGGGTACTTTGGGATCCTCCATCGCAGACATACCGGATTCGATCTCCAGTTAGGATAAGTTTCCTGGGTGATTTTGTTCGATTCTTTTTCCTCGCCTGTTTGACAAATGTCAGGAATCTAAGGCCAAAGCGGTCCCCTAACATTATTTAGTCATCATAATCATAGCTATATTTATTATGAATGTGTGAGTAAATGATGTGTCTCAAATGTTTATGTTGTCTTGGAGGAGGCCCTGGATTGAGCTGTGCACACATTCCTTGTGTGCTCAAAAAAGTACTATGTGATCCAAAAAGTCTAAATTCCCCTCCCGACAGGTCGTTTCACTGCAAGGCCCAGGTGGCGTGAGGCATGTGAACGTACATATAAGATGAGAGGTTAAGCTATGGTGGTGACGTAAGATCTTTAAAGAATTATTAGTACGTCATATTTGAGAAATTCTTGCACATAAAATGGATTGGAATTTTCTTCTTTAATACGTTCCGGAATATTATTTCCAATTGGACAATTTGGAATGAACTCCTCTGGCTATGTGGTATATGTGTGCTAGATGGCAGGAGAGACTTGTTGTAAAAATACACAAAGCGCACACCTACAGAAATACAATGGATAAACATCCACAGAGAGGAGGGTAATTACAGTTAGAATAATAACCCTAATGTATCAGATGTGGTCTCACAGAGAAATATATCATGCATACAACAATGTCAACAAAATAAAAATTGAAAATCTGTAACCGGTTTTGGAGAACATACATACGCGTACATAGGTATGTTTACTTTTCATAGTGCAGAAGTAAGATAAACGTAAACAAGACAGTTCTTAATAAAACAACCCAGCTCTTCAATTCCTGCCACTTTTCTAGTTATTATAAAATGATAGTGTATGACACATTTTCAAGCTGGAGAATAAATATTTATCATAAGTAATCTCACGAGTGATTTCCAAATCATCAATAAATTCACGAGTCAGGAATTTATTTAGAGGATATGGAAATCAAGAGTGGCATTTGTTATGACTATTCAACGAATAACATTAAGCTGTTTACTCACATATCATTACTTAAATATAGTTACCGGTATTTCAATATATATATATATATATATATATATATATATATATATATATTTAAAGTGAACGGCGCTGTTTGAAAAAAAAAATCAGAAATGCCTGGTTATGTTTCATTTGTTTATTCACTGCAACTTGAGCATATAATTTATTGTCAAATAGGATCGCTATATTGTAGAAATGCACCCTAGTGGGAAAAAAAATGAAACACATTAAACTGTATATTATGAACAACATTATAGGTTACTGATTGTTTTAGTAAACAACTCAGTAAAATCATTATTTAAAAACACAATTATTAATAATAATAGGTATCATTGCAACCAATGGCCATGTAGAAAGAACTGTTTTCATGTCTTACAAAAGTATGTTATCGATGTTCCTATGTTTTTTACACTGTAATAGGTGATATCGGTCGCAGTGCGACCCACATAGTTTGCACTTGCACTTTTCTTCTGGGTTATGGCGCTTCACTGTTGTGCATATCCTGTGGTGGAAACCATGGACCGCGACTCTCGTCACGGTGTGCCTGAGGTCGTATCTGGCTGCTGTCCATTCCCTGTAGATCATCGCATCCGTTGCGTAGAACTCAGGCCATATCTGTTCTCTCTTCTCGTTGAGTTCCCACAACAGTTCTTTGTAGCATCTGTTGCCGGCACGAGAAGGTCCAGGTGGAGCTCTTCTATGAAGAATGGTTCCTTTGTCAGTATGTATGTTATGCGTGAAGGCGTGTATTTTTATAAGCTTAGCGCTATCTTTAAAAAGTGTGTTTTGACTTTCTCTATTTCCTCTAGGTTTGCGTTATTTAGGATTGAACACACAATCATCAAATTTGTAGGTTGAAGGAATCTGTTCATTATTTGCTATATTCAACGTATTTGTTAGAGTCAGTCACTGTAAAATAATGCTCTGATCTGTTCAGAAAATTAAGAAAGGAGGAGCTTTATTTTTCGTAAAAGCAGAAGCTGATAAGGAGAATTCGATAAAGAGCGAGGTGAAACACGACTGTCATTGGTTGTAAAACAAAATTCATTGAAACGTGATTGATCATTGACTCCCATTTGGGATAAGAGTTAAACGTCATTCTTAATTAATGTTTAAATCCATGGCACGACAAGCCTAAGAGGCCCTTGGCCTACCAGACGGATGCTGGCCTCACATCCACATGTGTTAATCATAGAGATAGACAATCATCCGGCCAGTGTAGGGATGACATGTGGACAGCACGTCGGGTCCTCCAATCGTTATAGCCGGTTTTCTCAACTTGGAGCCGCTTATTGTAGCTACCCAAATGCATCAAGATGCTGAGTGAACAGCTGTCCCATACTGGTCGATATTCCATTAGAAAATGTCTCCCCCCATGGAAACCCGAACCAGCGCAAGTCCCGTAGATCTGCGTCAAGGCATCTTGATTAACCACTTGGTTGTGGCGCGGGACAATTAATAATAATTATCCTTATTACGTCCACCGCTGTGGTCTCGAGGTAGCGTGCTGCCTTGTCACGCAGCGGGCCCGGGTTCGATCCCCGGTCGGGGCAGTTTTTGTGGGTGAGGTTTTTATCAAGGTTTTTCCTCACCTGCAAGACAAATGTCAGGAAAACTTTAAGGTCCAAATAGTCCCCGAAATCATATGGCCATCATCATCATCTTATCATTATCATCATCATCCTTCACCGGTGTGGAAAGCAACGGGAAGCTACCACACCTACAATTACCTAGTAGAGCTGCAAGCATAGCATAAAAATGCTTCTTCTTCTTCGTCTTATTGTAAGCCCATGTCTCCCTTAACAGAGATTTAGACGCTCTCCTCCTACAGGGAAGAATTTGAGCCATACTAATTTAGTTACACTTGTTTTCGTACAGATGTAATTTTGAGTGGTCCATGGTCAGCATTCCTCCTCATACTAACATCTAGGAAACCAAGGTAGTACTAGGACGGGAAAATTCGGTACATTTCTCTTAGAAGTCTCTTCATTCAGGCTTAAGGATCTTTTATGAGCCTGAAAATCTTCAGACTCGGGACCCACGGCTTAAAGTCCCTCCCGGAGGACCTTGCTCCTTGGATTTTTCCGTCCTAAAGAATCCATCGACCCCGGCCGGGTTTGAACCCGCGACCCTCGGGACCAGAGGCAAGGAGCATAACCACTAGTCCACCGCGGCCAATCCATAAAAATGTTATGATTACAGTGAAGGACCTGCCTTCAGGCAGAATTACTATGGATGGATCCTTATTAATACCGCTTTTGTCAATCATTCTTTCCCTCACAGGCCTCGAGATACGAGGTATAATAAATTAATATTAGGAACTCAGAATTTTAGAAGTGTGGAGGCCTACTTTTTCATCATTTTGATAATTTGAAGTAATCGTAAGTTAAATATATTTAATATCATTAGGCACATGGAAAAAAGACACACAGGCCTAACGACATAAACCTTAAATTGGCGTAACGCTATTTTGTTTTCAAATTATTTAAATGCGTTGGATCGAAGTAAAAACAAAATCATGTAAAACAGAAATATAGTACTGTATAATTCGTAATCCGATACAAATTTAAATAATTTATAATCGTTTATATTTGAAGAGAAAAATTATACGCTCAGGCCGGGACTTGAACCCGGGACCCTTGGTTCTCTAGACCATGTGCTCTACCAACTGAGCTACCTGAGCTGGTACCGAACTAAACGCAAATCTTTCTCTATATACATTGTAATTCCCATCCACCAAATGCTGTGAAGCCATGCTTCTATCTTGCAAATGGCGGCTCCTTTATTAAGAAGACATATTTGGGAATTATACATTACAGCCAGTACGGCTTTTTCCAAGTTTTTATTATTGATTTCGTACATCTCAATGATGGATAAATCATATTTGAAGAGAAAAATTATACGCTCAGACCGGGACTTGAACCCGGGACCCTTGGTTCTCTAGACCAAGTGCTCTACCAACTGAGCTACCTGAGCAAGTCCCGGGTTAAAGTCACGGTCTGAGCGTATAATTTTTCTCTTCAAATATGATTTATCCATCATTGAGATGTACGAAATCAATAATAAAAACTTGGAAAAAGCCGTACTGGTTGTAATGTATAATTCCCAAATATGTCTTCTTAATAAAGGAGCCGCCATTTGCAAGATAGAAGCATGGCTTCACAGCATTTGGTGGATGGGAATTACAATGTACATAGAGAAAGATTTGCGTTTAGATCGGTACTTGCTCAGGTAGCTCAGTTGGTAGAGCACTTGGTCTAGAGAACCAAGGGTCCCGGGTTCAAGTCCCGGTCTGAGCGTATAATTTTTCTCTTCAAATATGATTTATGCATCATTGAGATGTACGAAATCAATAATATAATCGTTTACTTTTATATTTTTATTACAATTTGTAAATTAATTGTACCAATGTATCTTACAGGATAGATTGCTAATTTGTGGGATAAAACACCAGATCAGATCACTCTTATATAACATACTGAATACTATAAATATATTCACAGTACATTTTTTTTTAATCTTGCCAAGGATTTAACGCTACTTTTCCATTACATACTGAGACATGGCAATGCCAGGTTCTACAAAGTATTGTGGATCTAACCCTGTAGTTATTATTTTTGTCTAAGAATCTTCTAAGGCCATTAGTGTAGTAATTCAAATCTGGACATGAAGGAGTCGACAAATTTTGTTCAGAGGTCTCCTGTTTCAGATTAGAGGTTAATTTATGTGCCGCAAATCTATTATAACACAGGACTCACACGGCTTTGGTTCCCTTTCGAATGAAACCCTACTAAGGAATTTTATGTCCTGGGAAATTCATTTACTCCGGCCGGGTTTGAAACTGCGAAACTCGGATCATGAGGCGTGCATGGTAACCATTGATCCACCAGGACCGATGTGAAATTGGTATCAAGTATAAAGTGTATGTTCGGATTTAATTTGTGAAGCCTAGTGTGTAGTTTTATATTGATTTTACGTTAAATTAAATTAAAACTAATCGTTAAAAATGAACATGAATTGAATTTCTTTCTTTCTATCCATAATGTTGTAGACCAATATAGAGCCATAGTCTCTCACTCGTCATGAGCTACTAGACAGAGTTAATTTTTTAGTTACCGTACTTTCTCATAGATGGCATGAATGATATGCGGTCAACACACCGACTCAATGAGACATCTAGCAAGTAACTAAGGTAATATTAGAACGTTCAGATCGATAAATGTTGCTTAGAGGCCTTTCTAGGCTTAAGGATCTTTTATAAGCCTGAAAATCTTCAGACTCGAGACCAATTTCTTTCTTAACACTTAGTAGCTAACAAGTTATATCATTAGGAGATTTTAAACTGTAGATCACAAACGTTATTTTTTTGTCTACAGGAGGTTATGAACATTCTCCCTGGATGAGTGATCAGGGCAACCTCCGAGACAACACAAAGATTTAAGACAAGACACACCTTCATTTATGTACGTATATACTCCATACGTCCCTCGTGATGACATGGATGCTCCGCTAGTGGGAGTTTCTTGAACAATCTAATTCAGTTAGACTTATTTCCCTGCAGATGTCAGTGTGTGACATTTGGTCAGCACATCGTCTTAATGAGAAAACTAGTAGGAAACTAAGTTATTACTTGTTTGGGGAAGGCCGGTTAATTTTACTCAGAGGCACTAATTCTGTTTTGAAGTTCTTTTCTTTCTATCTGCAATGGCATAACAGCCCAATGTTGGGACTTAACCTCTTCGATGTTAGAATTACTAGAACAAAGGATGGAAGGGTTCTTTTAGCTGTACGAAATGTGAAGAAGATGTGTTTCTTCATTTAAAGTATTAAAATATAATTTTAGACGATACTCTGTTGAGACTGCTTGAAAATATCAGCTATAATGACTGAGAGACACGACATCCTGACCATATGTTACCGCTATACTGGCAGGATGATAGTCTACATCTGTGATTAACAACACACACACACACACACATATATATATATATATATATATATAAATAAATATATATATATGTGTGTGTGTGTGTGTAAGAGAGAGGGAGAGAGAGAGAGAGAGAGAGAGAGAGAGAGAGAGAGAGAGAGAGAGAGAGAGAGAGAGAGAGAGAGAGAGATAGGACAGCTGCCTGTTTAGGTAAAGACCTCCAAATAATATTTTTAATACATAATTTAAACAAAGTTGAGGACGACGACACTTGCCAATACGTACATTTTTAATTTTAATTTTCATCTTACGACCATTCACATCAACGGAATTTGATATGAATTTTATTAGTATTGACTTCTAGACCTGCCGCGCTATGGAACAATTTTCTGAGAATCATAAATTGTCGGTACCAACTAACCTAATATTTATGTGAATTTCCTCATTCGTTTAAGATAAAAACAGGATTGAAATTTCATTAGAACAATTTATTCCAACGTTAGTCAGCGTTTCAAAAATCACTGAAATTTAATAGCAGTTACATATTATGCAACTCATATTATGATGTTCCCATTAAAATTTCAGGTTTCAGGTTAACCCGCGTTCTTAATGGACAGATTTTTCTGATTAACAATCTCCATCTTACTTTTCTTAATTCGTTTTTCCGTTATATGTATAAATAAATATGTTAACAAATTGCAATACCATTAATTCTTAATAATTCTACATAACCAAATTTATGTATATGTAATTGTAATTGTAATTGTGTTTTCTTTTTTGTTTTAAGTATATTATTACCAAACATCAACTTATTGTAACGGACTGTCAACAGCACGTACGGCTTACTGCCCGTGCGACCCATATTTGTAAATAACATTGTATGTATCTTACTTTTAGTCTAATAAAGCCCTTATGTATACAATTTGTTTTTACAGTATATGCCAAGTTTGGGTCAGTGCAATAACAGCACACACACCGCATGCACGCACACACAAACATGCATTGTCATTGTCGTTTTCGATGACCAGGTGAGTAGGATAATTGAATATTTGAAGAAAAAAAATCCTTGGATACAATAGTTACATTCCTTCGGAATTCGTTAAAACATGTAATCCAAGAAAGTAAATGATTAAAATGTAAACCATTTAATGTGTGGTTAAAAGACAATTTTAAAAATTATTGTGAGATTGCAGATAGAGGCCGAGAATTTGTGCAGGATCATGTAATATAAAACCTCTGATACGCGTATGCGGAAGAGCTTCATAACGACACAAGATTGATAGGTTTTTGCTAGACAGGTAAATTTGGGGGGAATCGTTATTAGCGCAGCCCGGAAATTAAGTGAAGACGATGCCGTGACACTTGTATGAGCACTTTTCTGCAATCTCGATCCAAACTTTTCCTTATTTTCATGCCACATTAACTGTGTGACATACACGACCTCATGTCCTTCACTCCCATTATAACTTTTCGAATTATTAAATTCACTTACTTCCTAATATATATATATTTAAATAGTGTAACTCATTTTCAAGCCAATTCTCTAACGTTTATAGTATGATCTAGGTTGCTATTGTATATTATAAAACAAAGCTAATGGAATTATCTTCAATTTTAGTAAGTATATTAATGTGTTATTGAAACTACCTCCGAAAACGAACAATGATTACTCCGGCGTGCACTTAAATTTCATTATAATTATAACTATTACTATTGTTGTTATTATCATCATCATCAACTTCATGGTAGGCCGTCGGCCTGTTCCGATCTCAGAATTCATCTTCCCATCGTCTTCTAGGACGTCCCACATCTCTATAGCCTTGAGATTGGTACAACAGTGCTTGTTTTGTTAGCCTAGAAGAGTCAATTCTTAAAATATGTTCATGCCATTTTTGTTTATAGTTTTGTATTTTTTCATTTAGATTAAAAATTGTGTGTTCTTGCCTAATTGTTTCACTAGGAATGTGGTCTCTTAGAGTATATCCTGCAACGTATCTGAGGAACTTCATCTCTGATGTTTCGAGTAATCTTCTATCTGATCTATTCATGGCCCAATTCTCTGATCCATATGTCACAGTGGGAACTGCCATTACCTTATAAAACTTTAGCATTGTTTCTTTTGTTATTTTTGTTTGTAGTGTTCTTTTAGTTAAGAATGAGATGCACAAAGAAATTAAACATATGCTCAATTCTGGAAATGCGTGTTATTATGCATTGCAGAGACTTTTGATGTCCCAACTCCTTTCGAAAAACGTTAAACTGAAAATATATAAAACTATTATTCTACCAGTTATATTATATGGGTGCGAAACATGGACTCTTACTTTAAGGGAGGAAATGAGATTACGAGATTTTGAGAATAAAGTTCTTAGGAAAATTTTTGGACCAAAGAGAGATGATGAGACAGGTGAATGGAGAAGACTACACAACAGTGAACTACATGGTCTTTATAGAAAGCCAGATATAATAAGAACAGTTAAGTCTTATAGACTGCGATGGGCAGGACATGTTGCGCGTATGGGGAATGAAAGACGTGCATGGAAGCTTCTTGTAGGAAAGCCAGAGGAAAAACGCCCAGTTGGTAGACCAAGAATGAGGTGGGAGAACGACATTAACTATGATTTGAGGGAATTAGACTATACAGGGAATGATTGGAAGGCATTAGCTCAGGATAGGGATGTATGGAGAGCTTACATCCGCTCGGTCATGAACCTATGGGTTCGATAGTGCCAGTGAGTAAGTAAGTAAGTAAGTAAGTGTTATTTTAGTAGTCCCACTCATAGGCCTACTTTGAAATTTATAATTTTTTTCATGTATATCATTTTCCCAATTGTAAGATATGTGACATCCTAAATATTTAAAACTCTGTACTTGTTCGATAATTTCATCGTTCGAAACTATTTTCGATCGAACTGAATATTTTCCCGAAAGGCCATTGTTTTTGTTTTCTTCGTTTAAATCTTGAGATTATATTTCTCCATGGTTTTCTTGAGCAGTAGAGTGGCTTTTTGTAATTGATTTTCTGATTCTGGACATATGACCTGATCGTCTGCACACATAATTGTGTCTACAATGGTATTATTATTATTATTATTATTATTATTATTATTATTATTATTATTATTATTATCTTATTTTTTATTAAAACTAACTCTATGAGACTACCGGACTACCGAACCCGTAGGTTCATTGTCGCATGTACATAAGCTCTCCATACATATACAACCTGTGCTAATATTTTCTAATTACCTCCGGATATAATTCACCGTCCTCAAAGTTCGTTAATGTGATTCTCCCACAAGTTCTTGGTCTACTAAGTGGGCGTTTTTCCCCTGATTTTCCTACTAAGTTTCCATGCCCGTTTCTCATTCCCATTCTTACCATAATTATGTCTCGCAGTGATGTCTATGTGGCTAACTGTTCTTATTACATCTGATTTCCATAAAGATTATTTACATCACTGTTAAATAAGACTATTCCATTCACCTGTTTCCTCGTCTCTCTTAGATTAAAGTATTTTTCTAAAATATTCTAAAAAATTTTGAAATATTTTCTCCTCTCTTAAAGATCCAATATTTTGCATCCATATTGTATAACTTAGGCTATCGAGATGTGGGACGTCCTAGAAGATTCTGAGAGCGGAACAGGCCGGGGGCCTACCATGAACATGATGATGATGATTGTATAACTTCAAGAAAAACAGTTTTACATACTGTAGGCCTACTTTAAGTTTAATTTTTTTAGAAAAGTTGGGATGACAGAGTCCCTGTAAAACAAAATAAAATGTTATTTCAAAGTAGAGTCTAGGCTTAATTTCTTTCTGCACCTCATTTTTCTCTGTATTTACCATTCCCATGTTTCGATTTTTATGGCCTTCTTTAAAATGTCTTAATTTGTTAAGTGTCCATTCCGTATATTAATACACATATAAATATAGATTTATTGATATTTATTTCAAGATCCAGTTTCTTAGCATTATTTGTAGAATACTTGTGTTGGTTTACGTATTTTCTCAGTATCGTACAAACATACAGGCCTTCAAACAGCTCATTAACTACGTCCACTTTATCGTCAAAGATTCAATATTTGTCCAGAAATAAAGTCCTTTTTAAGTCACGAACAATTGTCTAAACTTTAATTTGTTTACGGAATTCGCTTACACCCTGGCACGCCGTCTAGGTAGACGCGAGTGTCCCGATTTGGATCCGAGGTTCGAATTCGGTTCGAAGGGTCATTGGCTAGGTGTTCTCCCGTTTCCCGAATTTACCATCAACACTCTCACTCCTCCCTCTTCCTTCCATCATGTCATCTTGTCTTCAGCCATTCCTTTCATATCACGCTTCTCCTCATCTCGTTTATGAACAACAGTCTTTTGTCTTGCAGTCCACATGTGTTTAACATATGTGGTCTTGGTGATCCAGGAGGGCACATTCTTCTACTTGCTCATTATTCTAAGTCTATGTAATGATTTAGGGCAGATTAGGGCCAAAGGGATTATTGTAGCCACTCCTTTGAGGTACTGGGCCCAGTCCAGAAAATGGTGATACGTGTCGTATGTGAATCCTTGATGTGACGAAACCAGGAACATCATAACTATGTAACACGGTAGAATAGATTTAATTTCCATTCATCCATAACACACAACGATGGGTACTATAATACAAAGAACCTACATAAGGCTGCCGTGTTTCGGCTTTGACAACCCGAGCCCATCGTTGTTCTAATCTAAACGGAACTAATTGTTAGTAGTAGTAAGACTTTGTTAAACTAAAAGTAAGATACACACAATGCTATTTACAAATATGGGTCTCGCGGGCAGTAATAATGTCAAGAAATAATACAAAGTACATAGTATTAAATAAAAAAATAAAAAACACAATAAATAACAATACAATTACATAATGCATTAATTAGGTAACATAAAATTATCAAGTATTAATCATATTACTCCTTACTTGCATATATATTTATTCACGAATGAGTGTATTCTTATTTTCCGAGTTTTGTCCAGAAATTTGCCCACGTTCATGCAATTTTCTGGATTTACCATTAACTTGTATCCACGATTTGAATTTAGAAATATTTCCAGTAACAACTGACGCCTGCATTATTCTATATCGTTAAGAACTAATTTAACATACACCCGTCAACACTGCATAATAATTGAAGGTCCGAGGAAACGGTCCTTCTGGCTCAGAGCAAGCCTAAGGCAATAAGATTTTTAGCTACAAATGTATCCCAGTTAGATTGTACAATCGTACAGAGAAATATGTTCAGCACTCTACACTACCGTTTAACTTAATTTTTTTAGGCGATACGTAGCCACTTGTAATTTCGTGAGATATGTAAGAAAAAAACCGTAACTAATTTAGCTCGGTTAAGTAACTCCCGCAATGGGGCACTTTTGTTTCAAGTGGGGATATACGTGTACAGGCAGAGAGAGAGACGGTAAGTTTTAAAATTACATGTTTTAAGTGAGAATACAGTTTTCAATTGAAATAAAATTATGCTAGTACGAGGCGAGTAAAAAGTACTTTCAAATAGAACAGATGTTATTCGTTTAAGCCAGCTACTTGTACACGTCATGTTATGTTAGGAAGATAACATCCAAGTAGGGTTCATGCCCTGAATTCTGTTTCCAGAGAGACGCACACAGAATGATATATTGGAAACATGTTTCTTGCCATATACGTCCATATTCGTGAAGATGAGACAGCAGCTTTAGCAGGACACAAAAAGGATTTCAAGCAGAAGTGTGACAAATTGTTCTCCACGAGAACCTTAAAATACCTACATTATGTTATTCACAGGGAAACTTGAAGCCGATGTATCAACTAAATTGCGATCTCTGTGCTACAGACAGACATTAAAAGTACGCCGGTAGATAATGCAAGTGATAAGTTAAATGTATTGTTTTAAGAAAGTGTACATCAGTGCAGCTAGAAATATGCAGATACACAATTACACATTTAACATTATATTACGTTTATTGTTTACATCAGTTTGATAGTGGAGATAAAAATTATATATTTTCCAGCTGCATGACTTAATTCCTATATAAAAAGAGAGGTTCGACTAAAAGCTCCGAGGCTAGTTAATTACACCTTTTGAATGGAACCCACTGGGCTACACATACAGTAGGACTATAAATAATAATATAGCTCCCAAACGCGAAGAGCGTCTGAAATGTTTGTAGTCATTGGCCAGCAGACGAATAGTATACAGAGTCACGTGGTTAATGTATTTCAATCTTATTTTAAATTTTTTAACCGGATTTCGTTACATTTATCAAGTGGCTATGCAGTTCTCACGACACTAAGTGGATAAGTTCCAGGCGCTATTTCCAAACAAATATTCTTATGGTACAATCTGGAATCGTACCTAGGATGCTATATTGAGTGTATTATTTAAAAACGGATAAGACAGAAGAAAAGGCATGCGTTTGATTTATCCACACCGCGTTGTTGCTTAATTCAGACCCCCAACACCATCAGTTTTCTAATCAATTACAAGCAATGTTTAATTTTACTTGTATACTGAAATAGTAATATATATATATTAAGTTTGGAAAGATAAAACATCTATAACAGTATCAAAAGGGTTCTTTACAATGATGTTTACAGAGAAGAGGAGAATTTATTCTGAGCGTGTGTTATGGTAATACAATACCCTAGGCAATCTAATGATGTGCACCTGGCTACTGCAAACACTCCATACCCCATATAGCGTCTCTATAATGAAAATCTAATTGTAACAACAGTACAACACACACACAGACTGTGCAGATCGTGAAATCCCCAATATCACATTTTACCTCAGAAATACAACTATTATTTCCATTTGTTCAATTTGCGAGTTTAATGTAGAATACACACACACATACATACATATACAGGCCTTATGTACGTTGTCGATCTTAGAGATCCGTAAGTTCGATCCTGAGTAAGGTCGAAAACATTTTTGAAATGAGGAAAGTTTGAGGACGCAACTTTCTTGGAATAAAAAAAATAATGGTCCGGTGTCATGAGCGTGGAACATTAAGAATTTTCGAATAGGTATATCATGATCGTTTTTAAATGTTATACCTAGATATAGTAGCAAAGCATTTAGAGGCTCGCGATTGAGGGATATAATATATTAAGCAAATCAAAAGAATCAAAACTTACAGCCTTATAACACCTGTGGGGAAGAGAGATATCTCACGTGATTACAACAAGGCAAGGACTATCTCCATTACAAAACGTAAACAGTAGATAATATATAGAACACGAATGATCAGGATGATTGGTAAAGAAGTTTAATTCCAATGGTTTTTAATGACAAAAAGAGGGGGAATCTAACTTGAACCACCTATCATATTTATAAATTATGGATCTATAAAATAAATGTTGTGCTTCTATATGCTTTGCACACTTTTCAGCGAAATCTGAGGGAATTAAACTGTTGATGAAAATATTTTTTGAGTTTTTTTACAAATCTTCATTGATCCTACCTACGAAAAATGACAAAAATGTAATATACACGTGTGTGTTTTTGTGTTCTAACGCTCTAGCGGGCCTAATTTTTTATTTATTTTTGTTCTAAACTAAGACATATTATGGCGATCAATTAAAAAAAGTAAGAAACATTTCGTTAATCCTCAAAATCGGATCAATAGGATTAGTTAGGAGGGTTAATCAGAAGCGAAAATTTAAAAATAGGTCTAGCGGCAGCAATTTTCCATTTTTCGCATAACAATTCGGTATATGCCATTGAAAAAAAAACGATAAAGATATTATCTTAAAATCTGACCATTACGAGTCGGGGTATACCTGAAATACAAAGGCCCTAATTTCAAAATAGCCGCCATCTTTGTTTTGTTTCAACCTAACGGGATACACGACATCTAATTAACAACAGAAATATTCCATAAACCAGCAACATCGACAATAAATTAGACTTGCTGAGCAATTTCCTTAGTTACTAGCATTTGTTTTTTCTTTCTTGCCACAATCTGCGACCGTTTTAGCAGACATCCCTTTTATTTTTCAGTGATAGTGCTACATCAGTTCTTTCTACTGTTTAAATGACTTTGGGATTGGTTAGTATTTATATTTAACAATGTTACCTCTCGTGTCAATACAGTCGCAATTCAAATCTGGGTGTGAAAGGCCATTAAATTTTGCTCAAATACCTATTTTTATGGCTTGAAGATTTTTTGAATGACGTAATTTCAATTAGGCTATATTTTATTTATAACTAGCTAATACCCGGCGTGCGCTGCTACTCCTAAATAAATGTTAATGTGTTTTTACCACCTGCCTTGATCTGTTAAGCTTGCCCGGGAATCTGCTTATCCTAATCTTCTTATCGTTATTGTGAGTTATCAGTAGAAGATAAGCATATGCTGTCGCGGACTTTTTGTAGAGTTTTTTGTAATACTCAATTCTGTGTACATTAATTTGGTGTATTTATATGGTTTAGGCAGCGTAAGCCATTTAAGCGTCAAAATAGGGACTTTATTTTACGTTTTTCACTACAGAAGGTGATTTTTAGGGGTGAAGGGGTGGAGTATTACAACTCTCTTATAGCTCATGTTCATCCCCGGAATCTCCTGAACATTTTTCAAAAAGCCCCATCACAATCGGATCAACGGTATGGCAGAGCACGATTGCCCGGAAATCTACTTATCCCGATCTTCTTGGCATCAATGAAAGACAAAAATGGTTATTGTGAGTTATCCGTAAAAGATAAAAATATGCTGTCGCGGACTTTTTTCAGATATTCAATTCTGCATACATTAATTTTGTGTATTTGTGTGGTTTAGGCAGAGTAAGTCATTTAAGCGTCAAAATAGGGACTTTATTTCACGCTTTTCACTACAAAGGGTGATTTTTGGGGGTGAAGGGGTTGAGTATCACAACTCTCTTATAGCCTATGTTTATCCCGGGAATCTCCTGACATTTTGCAAAAAGCCCCATCACAATCGGTTCAACGGTATGACCGCGCATAGAATACGAACAAACAAACATTGATTTTTATATATTAGATGTATCATTCTGTTTCTCTCTTCACCTTACTTTAACCTCACCCATTACAGCAGCTTTTACACGTCCAACGACCTGTTGACAGATGATTATTAAGTTTGGATCACATGCATATATTTTTGACCATACAGAAATATGGAGGGCCTTCCTGGATGAGTTATCAGCTTAATTCTAGAGCCACCACCGAAACAAGAGGAACATTAAGGGAAAACACATAATTCACTCAGTCGTGCATAATTAATAAGGTGAATATTATCTGGGATTAACATGGCGAGATTATGTTTAACCATTTGACCTTTAAAGTTTCCCGATATTTGCCTTACAAATGAGAAACCACCGAAAAACCTCATCCAGGTAACTTGTCATGACCGGTGCGTACGGATAAACGATGTTACCCCTAGTTTGTACTTTTACAAGAATAAGATTTTTTGCTTTTTATTTATTTTTGAAAGAAGTTTAATTCATACTTTATTTTTAATTTGAGGATGAGGATAATGTAATCATTATTACTATTATTATCATAATAATTAAAACATTATAGTAAAATTTCAATGTAAAAAAAAAGTTGAAATATTTTAAGTCCACAGCGATTGACTCTATTATAGATTTCGTAAATAAAAAACAGAAATCAGTTTTAGAGTTTATAAGAGTTTCGATGTAACATTTACCTTGTACGTGATTTTAACCGGGAAATCCCTCTCCTTCCGAAGACTGGAATCACAAGATTGGTGATCAGTCATAAATGTAATTTAAAACTTACGTATCATGTCTTAGTACATATCAACGTATTCTACTTATCCTTAACGACAGGGATTCCAGACAAGTGACTGATTACTCATTCGTCTTCTTCTTCTTCTTTACTTCACGGGCTAGGCAAAATGCCTGTTCCGCCTCACAGTTGTTTTGTCCATCTTTTCATTGGCCTTCCCACATTCCTTGAACCTCTTGGTTTGTAGTTAAATGCTGATTTTGGTAATCTTGTTACGTTCATTCTTTCTACATGTCTAAACCATTTTTCTCTATATCCTTTGATTTTATCATTTAATGGATATAATTATATTTAACTCTGTTCTAATGTCTATATTCTTTAACCGATCCATTCTACCCTGCACCTTTTGTTCTTCTAAGGAAGTTCATTTCTACACTTTGTATTCTACTTTGTTGATTATTAAGTTTGGATCACATGCATGTATTTTTGACCATAAAGAAATATGGACTGCCTTCCTGGATGAGTGATCAGCTCAATTCTATGGCCACCTCCGAAACAACAGGAACATTAAAGGAAAACACATATTTCACTCTGTAACCTTAATGAAACATCTACACACTTTTTATGACTTTTTATCTCATGCCCCAAATGGGAATCACTGATCAATCATGTTTCAATGAATTTTGCTTCAAAATGACTGACATTCGTGTTTTACCTCGATATTTATCTAATTATGTTTACCAAAATAAAAAAAAGCTCCTCCTTTTGAATATTCTGAACATGTCACAACATTATTTTGCAGTGACTGACACTCCAACAAATACGTTGAATATAGCAAATAATGAACAGATTCCTTCGAACTGCACATTTGATAAATGCATCCTACTTGGCAATAAATAATATGATCAAGTTGCAGTGGATGACAAATGAAACATAACGAAACATTTTTCATTTGGTTTCAAACATCGCCTTTTACATTAAATATATAAATATTTTAAGATAACTATATTTAAATAATGACTTGTGAGTAAATAGATTAACTTTATTCGTTTAGTAGTCCTAACAAATTCCACTCTTGTTTTCCAAATCCTCTAGATAAATTGGAAATAACTCGTGGCTTTACTTATGATAAATGAAATAACCTTTCACTTACTTGTGGCGTCAACCAATAGTGTTTAGATACATCTTAAATATTCTATCCTTAAGGTAAAGACCTACATTATTTATTTTCCAGTTCGAAACTGTAAGTAAAAAATAGGGAGAGATGAGGGTACTGGCCACAAAGCGTGTAAGTCAAATACTACCCCATTCAAGTCAACCAAGTAAATATTCCTCCCAGGAGAACATTCAAATATTGCTTACTCGTCACATTCACTAGTGCTTCTGCAAATTAGAACCGACTGTACGTAAGAAATGTCGAAATAAATGAAATGTACATAAGAAATGTGCAGGTTGATGTAAGAAACCAAAATTACTATTTGAGATAGATTTAACATGTCCAAATCTTTAAATTATTTATCAGTAAGTGGAAAAACTTTATACGTTGATTTATTTTCCATGCCGATAATCAAATTAAAATATATAGGAACTGTAAAAAATCTCCATTTTTTTTACAGTTCCTATACATTTTAACTACCAACGTCGCTACATGAGTAAAAGAGTATATTATATTTTACAAGCTCTGAAACATCCTTATTCAAAGTTGAACAAACAATGCAGTACATTGTTAAAGAAGATGAGAGGTCCTTTCTGTTGGTCATGGATCTCACAAAACTGGATAATTGTCATAGGAGTAGAAAATATGTATATAAAACTCCACAAAATGGGTCATACTTCATGACGCGACAGACCCAGAAGACCCTTGACCTACTAGTCGGTAGCTGGCCTCACAACCGCATGTGTTAATCACAAGTATCCGCCCAGTATAGGATTGACATGTGGTCAGCTGTTAAATCTGATTTTCATAACCTTGACAGCTACTTAATGTAGCTAACCTAATTCCTCTCGATGCGATAATAGGTTAGCATCGGTTCCATAATGGTCGAAATTTGATAATAAAATTGCTTCCTCCACGGGGACTAGAACCAGTATAAATTCAGTAGTCCTGTAAAATTTACATTACCGGAATGCCTTTCATACTCCCCTTAAAGTACCTGAAAATTACATTAGACCAATAGATTTTAATGACATCCGTAAAGTCAAAATTCACTTAATTAATTTATGATATATATAGAGGAAGAATTTTATGCTCGGTGTGTTTAGTGGATTCAATCGCGCAGAGTACATAAAAGGGATTTTTTTACACTTGTTACTTAGTTTCTCTGCCACAATGGAATGGCAGCAGCACCTGTTCTATCTGTAAACAGCACCGTGGTATGTGAGGATCGATCTAACAACACAAATTGGATGTCAAAGAATAACAAACGCAGTTGACTATAAACTTCATAAAGCGTATGCAGTGTTTGGGCAACGGCATCCATGTGAAAAGGGACGCTCCCCTCTTTCAAACGGAATTACGAATTTTCTTAATGAACCATATAAAAACATCTCTCACATTCCAAAAAAAAAAAAAAAAAAAAAAAAATGGCATTTATAAATGTGTGAATTTATATGAATCATTAATATGATATCATTTTCAAATATCACTTGATAATCTTATTAAAAATTCTTATAGAGATTATCAACGTAGATTTAAGCTCCACTTCGATCTTCTGAATATATATATATAGAAATACGCTAGAACTTGTGGGTTGAATGCTTTTAGCTAGCCAATTATGATGTTACTCCATCTACCCTTGTCTGCCTTTAGTCAGATCCCCCTCGACAGCGGAATAAGTGGCGATGAAATGTTTGTGTTTTTTTCGGACGTGGGCCTGCCAATGAGCTGAACACTCATCCAGAGATCCTCTCCATGTCCTTGTGTGGACAAAAACAATTATGTGATCCAGAGTTACAAATCATGTCTGTATAAGGACCAAGTTACGTGGGACATGTAAAAGTATCTATAAAGGGAGAGGTTAAACTAAAGAGAGAGACTAATCCTACCAAAATAACAACTTCAACTTTTAATTAATAGAATAACAATATAAGTTCACATCTGAAGATGTAATAAAATCGTTCGTCGCATCTAAAACTTTTAAATTATATGCTCAGTCAATCTTTATTTGGAAATAAATTTCCAGCTAGACGTCTTAAATAAAATGCAAGGGTATTATATTCCCATGTCGGTAATAAAATACAATGGCTAATATATCGTAAACGCCATTACGTATACTGCCTTGTACTTTGCAAACCATTAAGCATAAAAATAGAAGTTAATGCTTTCCCAGTAATGGTTAAGTTACATGTATAGATCGTAATTTGGCATTTAGAGGCCAGTGTGACTGCATTCATCAAGGCAAATTCTTATCTTTACTTTAGTTCTAAAAGCCAATGGTTTTGTTTTATACGAGTTAAAGTTCTGAAATATTATGTTTGGAAACTAAGTAATAAATCATGTTACTCTCGGAAGTATAAGAGGCTACACCTTCCGAGTTCTAATATATTTATCTGTTACAGACTACACATGTAGGCCTATTTATATATTTATTTCTATAATATTTTTTAAGGCCATACATATGTTATGTAAGAACAAATTATGCCCTATAATTAATATAAGTCTATCTTCACTCTTACAAATGATACAAGAATAATATTCATACTAGAGTTAAAAAACGCTTCCTTATGTGGAATATGCCATAAAAACTTTGGATGATGAAGAAGGCCTACAACTCAATGGTATTAATAAGCTGTTAGTTTATGCTGATGATGTAGTACTATTGGACTACAGCGAGGAGATACTAAAGGCCAACACGCACACACTATTGAGTAACGCTAAGAAATTGGGACTGGAAGTAAATATCTATAACATTAAATATATGGTCACACATATAAATATATTATAAAATGAAAATGGACAGATAATGACAAATGAGTTAAATTTTGAGGAAGTGGCTGAATTCAAATACCTAGTAACAATAATCACAAATAGGAATGAGATGCGCAAAGAAATTAAACATAGGCTCAATTCTGGAAATGCGTGTTATTATGCATTACAGAGACTCTTGACGTCCCAACACCTTTAACCCTTAAATTGGCAAAACACAAATTTCTTCTGTTAGTTATTTGAATGTTGCGGACCGCAGTGAAAACGGAATTTTGTGTAACTGTTATTATTAGGTATATTGCATAATTAGACACATATTTAAGTGGTTTCTTTTTGTTCGTTTTCTTCTGATTTATTAAAAATATTAAATTAATTAAATCAACTGATGTATCCAAAAGGATACATTACGAATTTAAGGGTTAAAAAAATAAACTGAAAATATATAAAACTGTTTTTCTACCAGTTATATTGTATGGATGCGAAATATGGACACTTACTTTAAGGGAGAAAACGAGATTACGAGTATTTGAGAATAAAGTTTTTAGGAATTTTTTTGGACCAAAAAGGGATGAACAGACGGGCAAATGGAGACGACAATTCAATAGTGAATTATAAGGTCTTTATAGGAAGCCAGATATAATAAGAACAGTTATGTCTCGTAGACGTCGATGGGGCAAGACGTGTGGCACGAATGGGGAATGAAAGATGTTCATGGAAGATTCTTGTAGGAAAACCAGAGGTAAAAAGTCCAGTTGGTAGACCAACAATGAGGTGGAAGAATAACATTAACCATGATTTGAGGGAAGTAGGTTATTTTTATTTATATACAGAATTTTAATGTTTACACATCTTTCTGTGCCTAAAGTTTTATTTTCTTCTTCACTCGTCTCTATAGATTATACAGAGAATAATTGGAAAACATTAGCTCAAGGTATGGAGAGCTTAGGTCCGTGCGGCCATCAACCTACGTGTTCGATAGTGCCATTGAGTTAGTTATGTGGAATATGCAATGCCACAAATAAACAAAAAAATATATATATTAGGCCTATACATGAAAAGTATATAGGCTATGTGTGTGTCTAGTGTGTTTTGATTAAAATAATAATTATGTATTTTTGGACTATGTCATGTCGGAATTGCGATATTCAGTACCTACATAGGCCTACATTCATATGCTAAGTATATTTTACATTATCATCAAACAACTTCGCGGTATGTAGACAGAACATAGAAACACCTAAATTTCTGAAAATATGTTCTGTATCATACGAATTACTAAATGCACTCGTAGCTTTCATGTCCAGAAAACATAAAGTAAGTTCACCCATTGACCATCTTGTTGAAACAGTACAATAAAGAGAGCATAGAGACAAAAAAGAAATAGTGTGAGAATAATTCAAGAGAAGAAATACAAGGAATTGAGTGGAAGGAGGATTCCCTTAGAAAAATTTATAGATAGGTCACAGATGGAGTCTGAAATGATAAAATGTGAGACAAACGCGAAAATGTTTTTTAACGATTTTAAGGAGATGATGGGACACAAGTGAACACAAGTGAACACAAGAAACTGCAATTTATAAAAAGTAAGAGTGATGTCTTACTCAACAAAATCATATAAAAACGGCGAAATGTGATTTTAAGAGATTACATTGCCATATACAAACTATTATTTTACTTTTTATTTATAACTTTATATATATAACTTCATAGTCACCATACTTCTAACTTTCCGTAAGTAAATATTTTGCTATGAAATGTATGGATTTTTAATACGTTTCAAAACAAGCGCATTAAATAGTGTTTGAAGATTTTCGAGATACAGTGAGAATGTTAACATTGCATGAGTTAGTGTTACCATCATGGATATTCTTTAAATAATCACAATTTTTGTCAATTTTCTGTTGACATTTTTATACAAGTATTACAATAGGCTCTACTTCCAATTTTGCGTAAGTTTCTTTTCTGAGAGATGGAAATACATTTTAAATAATTTTAGAATTTTAATAAAATAAAACATAAAATGTGCAAAGAAGATTGTTCTTAGTCACTGCACATTTTCATCAACGATTCTGATCTCATCCTACAGTTTAACACATGGTATCTCTGCACTGTTCGCCACATCTTGAACACACGCAGTCTGGGCCGGGCTCGTGGAATCTCTCTGGTTGCTGCACAGCTTGTGGTGAAATGCATGCACAGCGAGTCTGGTCACTGCGTGGTGTAATTCATATCCTCCCCGAGTCCATTCACGGCTTGTCATGGTATCAGTAATGTAGAATTCCTCCCATCTTTTGCATTTCTTCTCGTGGAGTTCTTGCAGGAGGTCCTGGTAAGCTGTTGTCACTGGTAGTAGGAACTTCAGCCTCAGCTCTTCTATGTAGAAGGGCTCTCTGGAGAGCTCATGTACAAGTCACGAAGACGTGCAATTTTAGAATTTTTAAAGTCTTGCGTAATGCAAGTTTTATAATTAGGTAGTTGTAGGTTATGAATTTGTTTCGATTTGTTTGTGTTAATGATTTTGACCTTGAATTATTGTGGATGAATGTGTAGCTCATTTATTTATTTATTTTCTCTGATGGATTTAAGACCGTAAGGTCTTCTCTTCCACTTCACCAGGGTTAAATTATACATACAATAAGAATTATGATAATTGATACATAATAGATAATTATAGACTACACAATATAAAGTTGCAAGAGAAAGAAAGAAAAATTGTCATTATTATTATTATTATTAATATTATTATTATTATTATAACGAAAATAATAACCTAGTTAGATTAGATAAATGGCTTGGTAAAGAAAGTTTAAAATATAAAGGAATAATAAAAGTATACATGGAACACGGTTATATATTATACTGTCTATGGAAATATGAAGTGAGTTTCTTTTTAAACCATTTTTGAGTCGGGCAGTCATTGATATATGAGGGGAGGGAATTCCAGAGTCGGGTGGCTGAAACAAGGAAGGATGAGGGAGGAAAAGTGAGATGTTCGATATAGAGGAACAGCTAGAGTTAAATTTTCTCTCGACCGTCTGCTCAAGTCATGGTGGGAGGATAACTAATGAAAGCGAGTAGAAATGTAAAGGGGTGATGAGGTGGACAAAGTGTTGTATAAGAAGCAGAGGCATTGTATCTTTCGCCTGTCTTCCAATAGGAGCCAAGACAACATTTCAAATCCTGCAGTTATGTGGTCTGATTTACGTAGGTTGCATATGTAACGTGCACAAGCATTATGAACTCGTTGCAGTCTTTGTCCGGATGTGATACTCATATCAGTTAAGAATAAGTCACAATAATCGAAATGCGGCATAATCAAAGTTGAGACAAGTACTTTTTTCAATGAAGAAGGAAGGACATTTTTCAAACGTTTTAGGGAACGGAAGACTGAATATATTTTTTACAAGTTTCTCTTCAATGAACCTGCCAACTAAGATTTTGGTCGAAATACACACCAAGATTTTTTACGAAGGGTACCTCGACGCTGGCAATAGGATTGTTAATATAAAAAAATATTCACACTTCTCGGAAGCGATTTTTTTATCACACCACTAATTCACTGGCTCTATCCAATCCGGAAGTTGATGGCTGTGCGGACATAAGCTCTTCATACATCTCTACCCTAAGCCAATGTTTTCCACCATTCCCTGTATAATTCACCTCCCTTGAATGTTGATCTCCCAACTCGTTCTTGACCTACCTCCTGAGCACTTTCTCTGGTTTTCCTTCAAGAATTTTCTCTTGGCCTTCTTTCACTCCTCTTTGGTACTACGTGTTCTGTCCATCTCATTCTGCCCGACCGAACTGTTCTTAAAATAAGCGTTTCTGTAATACATATTAGAATACGTTTCCAGATATGATCGTGCGTTTAATTTTTTTTCCCCCTTCATCTCATTCTTATTTTTAATTATTGTTCCTAGATAGTTGAAGGGTAACGTCTAAAAAAACGATTAGTTGTAATATGCTAATTTTTCAGTATGTAAGTTCTAGCATTATAAGAATGGCAAACATTTAATGATTAGACACAATGAAAAAACTCATTTTATTATAAAGTGAAGGTACGTAATTTGTTTCTGCATATAGAGGAATGACACTACAAAATATGTTTCTAGAAAAATAGACTTCGGTTGTATTTAGTCGTAACACTTGATTTCGACCATTTCTTTAAATTTCCCCTCATTTGTTATTAAATAAACTCATGGAGGGCTCAATCAAAATTATCTTAGACCATTTAAAATCATTCTAAATTATAATATTCAAGTCCTTTTAATACAACAAGTAAACATGTTTACATATATTAGTACTTGGTTTACGGTTGTTTAATGATATTATTGGTATCCGTAAGCTTATTGAAAATTAGCATCATGTTCAACGAAAGGTGGCATGCTGAAGTGTGGAACATTATCTCCAATATCTGAGGGCATGTTAAGGTTAATATTTAAATATCTTAATTTGTGTGTACAGTAATCACAACTTAACATGAATTCGACTGAAATATCTGGAACTGATAAGAAATATATAGTAAAAAATGTACTTATACCTAACTGAAAATAAATCATTTCGACAGTGAAAAAGATTTATGTTCTTTAAAAAAAACTTGAAAATTACTGTTTTACAAACTAATTTTACATTTGCAATGCAAGACAACTTAAAAACATAAATTGTGTGACAAGTGTTTTACTGTATTTGAGGGGAGAGAAACATTCCTTCTTGCTTTGTCTTCTAAAAATACACGGGGCGTTTAATTCATGGCGCAGATGGCAAGACTTCACAAGCAAACACCACATTTCTTACCGTCTGTCACAGCTGTGTGCTACAGAACCCAATTACCGAGGCACACGTCTTACAAATGTCTCCAAACTCACTTCAAATTTGCGCAAATTCGGCATGATACCATGTACTACTTAATAGCGATGTCAATTATAAAGCGACACAATACAAATTTGATACGCATGCCTACAAAATTTATAGTCTTAAATTGTCTACATAATCAACAGCTACAATCACGAATTACAAATTCTCCCTATACATCGAAACATCAACTCGTTGATTTAAAAAAAATAATAATATCCAGTTTATGTGCTACTTACTACCTACTGATTTCTGCCAACAAATCTTAATAATAATTGTTAAAAAAGTCACTAACTTTACGTAAGTAGGAATATTGCTTTTGTAAAGGACAATGTTCTTTTTAGCTGATCGGTTTCTCTCAATTTTCCATGCCGCTGTTTCATTACCCTTTCGTGCCTAATATCCTGCCCATCGCAGTCTACGAGATTTAACTGTTCTTATTACATCTGGTTTCGCACAAAAATCATATAGCTAGCGTTCTGTCGTTTTCTCCATTCATCTGTCTTATCGTCTCTCTTTGGTCCATTTCCCCCCCTAAGAAATGTACTCTCAAATACTCATAATATTTTCTCCACTCTTAAAGCATCCATATAATATATGTAAGAATCACTGCTTATATATTTTTATGTTTAACTTTTAGAGAAGGTGTTAAAAAGAGTCCTTGTAACGCACACGTTTCCAGAGTTGAGCCTATTATAATTATAATTATTACTAGGTATTTCAACTCAGCCACTGATTCAGAATGTACATAAATTAGAAAATCAAACATCTCACAGCCTGAGCCTAAATTGGGAATAAAGATGAATGTTATTTGTGATCTAAAGCAGACTCTCAGTACAAAATATTGAATATGTATATGTATAAAGTAGAGAAAAGAAAATAAATCGAGAATGTATTTGTTGAAATATTATAGCAGTGAAGACTTCAAGAAAACAAACTAAAACTGTGTTTTATAGCTTAACTATACATACACATGTTTGAAGTAATTTAGATCCAGAAACATTCTGTAATAAAACGGCGAGTAGGTAGGCGAAGATCAAGGTGGGAGAATAATGTTCACCGTAATTTAAGGGAGGAGAATTATACAATAAATGATAGGATAGTATTACACTGCTCAACATGATGTTTGTCTCATGCGTACCAATAGTTGTACTTAATGCAGTTTTGTATCGTGTTTTAAAATATGTATTCGAATTTCTCCATCGCCCACCGTTTTTTTATTTCAATTAATGGATTTAAATAATTATTTTTAATAAACTTTTTTTCGTCCATTTGTCCATTATAAAATAAAACCAAATGAGCTAACTCAGGAGATTTCATCTGTGGAAAAGAGATATCAAGGCAAATGGAATCCTAATATGCTGGCCGATTATTGTTGGACCATCAAGAGGGATGCTTCACAGGCGAAATATAGCAGAAAACCGTCATTTCTTACTTTTTAAGTGAGTCCGAATTTTCAAATATTGTGTAGTTACGAATGTAGAAATATTAAAGTGTTTGAAATTATAAATGCCTGTCTCTCGGAAACCTTGCGTGGTTCAGAAAAACATATTTGAATTCAGGAGAAAAAATACTATCAGAATCCGATATTTTTCTTTCTGAGACAAAAAACAGTTTATTTTTTGTTGCTCAGTGTTATCTGAGGATATGAACCTTCGGGCTTGATAGTGCCAGTGAGAGAGTTAGTCAGTTCCAAAAGAAGTGGGAGATTTAAACATTTGATTCTGAAATTAATGTAACGTTGACTGGGAAGCGGCACTTTGAAGGCAACAGATTTCTTCACAATATGATATATTCAATCTTAAATACAGATTCGAAAAACATAGGGTATTTTAGTATTAACATTATATAATTTATGTAATCGGGGCACGCCGTAGCGTAGTGGTTAAGGCACTGAGCTACAAGCCGGAGGGTCGAGGGTTCAAGTCCCGTTGGGGTCAGGATTTTTAAACTGACCCAAACCCTCTGGCGGCACTATGGCCCTGGGGTCGACTCAGCCTCTAACTGAAATGAGTACCAGGCGCTTGTTCTGGGGGTAAAGGCGGCCGTCACGCAGGGCTGACAACCCGGCTGACGTAAAGTGCCGATTGTCTAGAAAAAGTGGGAGCCTTAACTTCCTACTCCCCAAGGGCCTTCGGGCCTGTTGTGGGATCACTTTACTTTTTTTTTAATTTATGTAATCCGTATTTATGTAAAGGTATAAGTTTATTTCTACATATTATTTATCTGCATTATTGTAAAAATGCCTTTGTTGCACTAAAAAGATTGATTAAATTCCTTAAATTGCATTCTAAAAAAACACTAGTTTAAAAACCCAATGTTCTGATAAAGTTGAATTCAATTTGAGAAACTGTGTGTTGCTGTACCTATATGCCGATGTACCTCAACACAAAACATGTTTACCTGAAACTCACAGTTGAGAATTTGAAATGAGATTTCATACCCTATAGCTTTTCAGGAAATAAAAAGAGTAAAGAGGTGCTGCACAGATTGCGGCTACAATTATTTCGTTCCAGTTACCATGAATCATGCATTCTGCAGATTAGTTTGCATAATCATGTCTTGTTATTCCAACAGTTAATATTTTAAAAATATTTTACCTGATGGCAACAATGTTTATGGTTATTTCAAACTTGTTGTTCTGAATAACAAATCTGTCTAATTAAACATTATGAATAACTTAACATGAATCTAAGCAACTGACGAAATCTTAATCGTAATGACCAGGGAAAGTATCTTAGTTGGTTGGGAAACGAGGTATCCTACACACAGAAACATTGCTTGTGTATTCTTGAACCTCTCGTATGCACCGCAGCTGCGCACTAGGCTGCGTTGCTGTCTTGAGCCCTCACATCGCAGACTCCGGTTTCAGTTAACTTGCGCTCACTAAAGAGCATTACAATGCCAACCAAGCTACTTTCCCTGGTAATGGCATTTATTTCAATGCAAATGCTCAATGCATAATACCACATCAGTGTCCATCTCTCTATAACAGTACATCTCCACATGGGGTAAAGGTGTACCCTTACGAAGTTCCTTAATCAAGCTAATTTAGTTACCTTAATTTCGATAGAGACGTGAGCGAGTAACAAATGGTTACTTCATTGCCTCATACAGATACCTATTGGGCAACTAAGGTATTACTTGGAAGTAAAAGGCCGGTTAAATTTTGTTCAGAGACTAATTTAGACTTCAGTTTCATTTAATATTTTACTGCAGACTACAAAAATTGATATACCTTCAAATTTCACTTATTTATAGAAGCATCAAAATCTAACATACAGCGTCTATTTGTTTTATTTCAATTAAACAAACGGGGGTAATGCAACCTTTGCCGCATCCAATATTTCGATCACCATGTCTTTCTGTCATTCCATTCATCCTCTCCAATTGCCCTGTCAAGCACAACCGTTCTAATTCCTTCTCTATACTATGTTCTAGGTCTTCTTCTCCTTCTGTTTCCTGGATCATAATTTAATTCTTTTTGGCCATCTATCCTTTTCCATTCTTTTCACGTGAACATAACATAATATTTGCCTAGTGTCTATCCTCCCAGTCTTTGTAAAAAATGCTTCCAGTTCGTCTTATAATTACTTCATTTGTCACGTGTTGCAATTTAGAGATTCCCCACCCACTCCTTAACAAGTCAAATTTCATTGTCTCAATTACCCTTTTACCTTTCCCCGACATTTTCCAATGTGATAATATTGGTTTCATTACAGCACTACTGTATGCTTGTGAAAACTGGACACTTAATAAAATAAGATAAAAGGAAAATAGAAGTAGCTGAAATGAAATTCTTACATTCAGTAGCAGACTATACATTGTTAGACAAGAAATATAATGGAGACATAAGAACCGAACTAAACATCTACAGTATTACAGATAAAATTCAAAATTTTAGATCTAAGTGCCTTCGATACATAAAAAGAATGACACTCAATATACTCCCACGAATTTTGCTTCACTATCAACCCAAACGAAGAAGCGCCCCTTAACAAGATGGAGGGATAAAGTCTCTTTATGTGGAAACAGGTCTATGACCTAACTCCATGACGTAAAAGTATATATATATATATATATATATATATATATATATGTTTTGGTATCATATCCTGAAATGCTATATTACGAATATTTATATCGAGTTCAAATTATTATAACAAAGTGTCTCCCTTATTATGACAAAATGCTTCAATTGCTATGGAAATAAATAAAATGTAAGTATTTTAAAGGCACATTCTCACAATTTTGTTTGTTTCTTGTTAGCAAATCTGGTAACTTTGTGTTGGCTACAAGCATAATTTCTGACTCGTGTTTATGTGCTAAAAGTTACATGTTCCAAATACTGTTACTAATTACGTCAATTTTTTAATTCTATCATTGTGACCTTAGAAAAATGTGGTAGTCTCAGAAGCAAGCGGCCAGGTTTATTCCCCGACCGGGACAAGTTTCCTAGGTCACTTTTTCGCAGAGTTCTACCTCACCTGTAAGAAAAAGTCAGGGAAATTTAAGGCCAAAATAGTCCCGAAATCCAGTATAAGTTTTACATAAATGAAGAGCAAAAGAATGGAAGATTGCCTATTTTGGACATTTTAATAATTATAAAAATTTAAAAAATATAGATTAGAATTTGATATTTGCAGAAAGGAAACCAGTATATTTCGTTATATCACTGCTGATTCTTATCATTGTACCGTACACAACATAAAATGGCCAATTTCAATTTTTAGTTCACCGATTTATTACCTTTCCGTTAATTAAATTAGATACCGCAGAGAATTACAAACCATTAAAGATATACCCAAATGAAACGTTTTTAATGAAAATATTATTGATAATTTAATTAGAAAGTTCAAATTAAAAAAACCAATATTAATGATTCCACGACCTTCCATTCTGCTATTAATAATAAGGTTAATTTTATAACTATACCGAATGCTGCCTCCTTACCTAAGGTTTGCGCAAGATTTTTAAAAGACTAGATTCGATTCCCAATTATTTATCATCCCGTTTCCAGTATCTACCCTCAAACCATAACTTAAGCACAAGATCACAACATAGTCTCTTGGTTAATATACCGCAACATAGGACATCACATCACTCCATGTCATATACCATCTTCACTTCTCGCAACTGGAATTCCCTACCACAAGAAATAAAGGGCTGCCGGACATTGGCATCTTTTAAAAGAAATCTAAATTTATATTTGCTCTAACCTCGACTTCATTATTACCCAGTGTAAGGTATATATATTAATTGGTGTTTCTCGTATAATTTATCATATTTATATTATTATTATTATTATTATTATTATTATTATTAGTATTATTATCGTAAGTATTATTATTGTTATTATCCTATAAAATGTTGTTTGTACATGAAATTTACATTGCTACATTTAATGTATCTTTAACTGTTTATAATTAGTATAGTGTATATCTATATTTGTCAAATATTTATTTGTATTTGTGCTGGTTGAGTGGAAGAGAGGGCCTTATGGCCTTAACTCTGCCAGAATATTTAAAGCATTAATTATTATTATTATTATTATTATTATTATTATTATATTATTATACTAAATTAGTTTATACTTCCAGTCCGTCGTTAAATGGTATCTTGGGAATCTTAAAGATAAAGTAGATTTTTTTTTAAAAATCCGCTATTTATGAGATCGGGTGTATAAACTGTGACAAGAAGCATGTTTGACAAACAAGATTTATTTTAACAGATTTAATGAGCATATTGCACATACTAGATTGAATACAACTGACTGCCCTAGAGCGAAGATTAAGGTGTGAAGTGGTACCGGCCTTTTGAAGGCCTTGACCCAGCAATTAAGGTGCTTGTAGTGAAGGTCTGGCGAAAATTGAGTGCTAGCTGTTTGAAAGTTCTCCTCTCACAGCTGTTTCTTGGGGTGTTCTTGAAGATGAAGATGTTGTTTTCTTCGTACGCATAAGCTTCTTGGTCTTAAAAAGGTGTCTTGAGGTAGTTTGCTGGATTTATTTAAGGACTTGAAATTAGGTTTGCAAGTAGCAATACAGTGGTTTTTAGGAGTTCTGGATTTAGGAGGATTTTAGATGTAAGGGATAGAAGTTGATGAACTAGGTTTTCAGGATTGGTAGTAGTGGGAGTAGGAGTAGGAGTTGTTGGAGTGTCCACTTTTGGTGCTGAAGTGTTGATTTTTGGTTTCTCTGGCTCTGTTTTATGATGTGAAACTTCAGTGGTGTGTTGTGAGGTCCTTGGTGCATATTTCAGTCTTGAGTTGTTGTATTCCTTGTAGACAGGGCATTGTCTGTAGCTTGCAGCATGAGTTTCATTGCAGTTAGTACATTTTAGTTCAGTTTCTTTACAGTTTCTTAGACTGTGATTGCCTGAACATTTGACACATTTCTGCGTCCTTGTACAGCATTCTGCCAGATGTCCGAAGCCTTGACAATTGTAGCATTGAATTCCTCCAGCTGGTGTCTTGTAGGTTTCAAGCTTGATTTTTACATTGAAGATGTCTGTAAGTTTAACGATTTTTGGCATGAAGTCTGACTGTTGTAGGAAGGTAAGAATCCAAACAGGAATGGCATTCTTGTTTCTGGATCCGTTTTGGAAGCTGGTTTTATGTAGTTGTCTGACGTTGAGGATTGGATAACCTTTGTCAGTTAGTTCTTGATAGATTTCGCCTGAAGTTATATTTGTTGGAAGTCCTTTAAGTGTAATTCTTTGAGTCATATGTGATCTTCTTTTGAATATATGGGTGTGAAACGGTGTTTCTTGGTCCTTAAGTACTTTTTGAACATGTTTGAATGCAGAGTTGTCTTTGGTGAAGATTTTTAGTTGGTCTTTGGTGTAATTCATTGTGATGTCTTTTTCTTTTCCTACAGCAACAGCAGCAATGTGTGTAAGTTTGTAGGCATTTATGTCGCTGGCGTCGACGACGATAGGCGGAGGTGTATCTGGAGGCTTCTGTAGAGATATAAATCTGTTGTTGATCTCTATCTCAAAAGTTTTGTCTTTGGTAGCGTTTTTGGCCGTGTGTTTTGGATTTGGATGAATGAATTTGTCGTCCTTCTGTGAGACTTTGTTGTTCGGTGTCTTCATTTCTTCCCCGGTATGTCCTTTCTGGTCAGCTGGTTTCTGCCGCAGTTTTCGCTGTTGAAGTTCAGCATTTGCGTCTTCAGCTCCTTTCTGGTCTTGCTCTGCTCTCTGTCTTGAGATCATTCTTCTTCAGTCGATGCAGAGAATGAATGCAGCATTAACCCATGCCCGAAATGGGAGTCAATGACCAATCGCATTTCAATGATTTTTTTTTATTTATAACCAATCACAGTCGTGTTTCTCCTCGAATTTATGAACTGAAGTTTATCATATTAAAGAAAGCTCCTCCTTTTCAACATACTGAATAGGTCATAGCATTACTTTGCAGTGACTGACTCTGTAAGAAATGCAGCTACCAGATTGTGTAAATATATACATAAATATAGTGCAGGAATGTCAGCTGATAGTGCACGCGGGAGATAATAAAAACATTTGTAGCAATTGATTATACTACAAAAAAAAAGAAGAAACGACTGTTTGCACTTTCTTAAACGAGTTATTTTCCAGGAAATGACGTTGCAGAAAAATATAATTGACATATTTACATCATAAGACATCAGAAATTAATTAATATATATAATGTTGGTTATACATTTCTCCACTAGGGCACATTCTTACAATATTATGATCCTATAAATAATATGATCTTGTTGCGGTGATGAACAAAAAAAGCAAATGAAGCGTACCAATCGTTTCTTATTTGTTTCCAAACATCGCCGTTTACAATAAATATATAAATATTTTAAAATAACTATAGTTAAATAATGATTTGTGAGTAAACAGCTTAATTTTATTCGTTAAATAGTCCTAACAAATGCCACTCTTGATTTCCAAATTCTCTAGATAAACTGGAAATCACTCGTGGCATTACTTATCGTAAATCTGCTGTTGCTCAACATATTTCTAACCACGGTCACATTATTGATAAAAGTAATCTCAGGCTGGTTAGATCGGTCATTCATTTTAAATTCCTTGACGTCCTTGAAAGTTTAGAAATTTATAAAAACAAAGATAAAATTATAAATAACAACAGGGACCCCATTCCGGTCAGCGCCCTCTTTTCGTTAATTAAAAGAGAGGAGGGTTAGTTCTATAATGTCAGTGTTATTTCAAATCAATTATGTCATGTGATGTAGTTTGTTTTTATCAGATTTTTAGTTTACGCATGTCAGTTTGTCTTCAGTCAATATTAAGTCTTGATAATGGTAGCTTCGCTACTGAAACGCCTTAACTCTTTTAACTTTTTAAATTGACTACTTAACTCGTGTCCCAAATGGCAGTTAGTGATCAATCACATTTCAATGAATTTTGATTTACAACCAATCACAGTCGTTTTTTACTAAGATTTTATCACTTTTATCTCATCAAGTGGTTTTCAGATTGTATATATATATATATATATATATATATATATATATATATATATATATATATAGTGCCCGAATGTAAACAGATTCTGCTTGCGAGATTATACAAAAACATTTTTAGCAATTGATTATACCACAAAAAAACACTATTTGCACTTTCTTAATCATATTCCCAGGAATTGACTTTGCAGAAAACTTTAATTGACATATTTACATCATAGGGCATCAGAAATTAATTATTAACCTGTAATGATGTGTTTCATTTTTTCTCCACAAGGGTGCATTCTTACAATATTTGCAAATCTATTTGGCAATAAATATGATCTGGTTGCAGTGATGAACAAACGAAACATAACGTTTCTCATTTGCTTTCAAACATCGCTGTTTACATTAAATATATAAAATAACTATATTTAAATAATGATTTGTGAGTAAACAGCGTAATTTCTTCTTCTACGTCTCCACGGTTTAGGCTTATTTACTAGCCTTTTCCGTCTCCAAACTGCTGCTCTTTCCATCTTTTCCTTGGTCTTCCCAAACTTCTTCTTCCTCGTGGTGAATAGCTATATGATGCTTTTGGTATTCTATTCTCAGTCATCCTTGCCAAGTGTTATTTCCAGTTCGTTCTGTATTTCATTATTGTTGTGTTTAATTCCTTTACTTTTAGTTCCTGTCTTATTTCGGTGTTATGTTTTTTGTCTGTTCTTTGATATCCTACTATTGGTCTGAGGAATTTCATTTCAGCAGCTTGTATTCTGGCAGGTTGTTGTGTTGTCACTGTCCATGTTTCGGATCCATAAGTAATAATAGGCACTGCCATTGTCTTGTATAATTTAATTATAGAGTCTTTCCTGACATTATTTTTCAAAGTTCTTTTTAGTGTTCCTGTTATATAATTAAACTTATTAATTTTTATTTATATCTGTTTCTGATGTGTATGATATCTTCATCTTGTTTAATAATTTCTAATTTTGCATTGTGTGGAATACCCTTTTTAGCAGGGTTTTATTCAAAAGATTTAATTTTAGTAAGTTATATCTTACCACTTGTTCTATTGGATTATTTTCTAATATTATCTTTGTCCGAACTGGATGAGCGCCCTTGAAGGCCACTGTTTTTTATTTTTCTGACGATATTTCCATGTTTTATTTTTTTGATATTTCATTTAGTTTATATAGCATTCTTTGTAGTTTGTCCTCTGTGTTTGCTATTAAAATCTGGTCATCTGCAAAGGATACTGTTTTTATTACTATATTTCCTAAGTTAGTTCCCCCAGTCGTCATTTGTTTCCATGATCTTATCATGTCAAAATAAATGTATTTAATTCGTTAAATAGTCCTAACAAATGCCACTCTTTATTTCCAAATCCTCTAGATAAATTCACTTCTCACTTCGTGAGTCATGGATTTATCGATAATTTGGAAATCACTCGTGGCATTACTTATGACTATTTAACTCATGCCCCAAATGGGAGTCAATGGCCAATCACATTTCGATTATTTTTTTTATTTACAACCAATCACAGTCGTGCTTCGCCTAGAATTTACCAACTAAAGTTTATCGTAATAAAGAAAGCACCTCCTTTTTAGCATTCTCAATAGGTCATAGCATTATTTTGCAGTGACTGATTCCGCAAGAAATACAGCTACCAGATTGTATTATAGTGCATGAATGCCAACAGAAAGCGCATACGAGAGATAATATAAAACATTTGTAACAATTGATTATACCACAAAAAAAAGAAACCACTGTTTGCACTTTATTAAACGAATTATTTTCCAGGAAATGACGTTCCAGAAAAATGTAATTATTGACATATTTGCAATAGGACATCAGAAATTAATTAATACCTATAACGTTGGTTACAAATTTCTCCATTAGGGTGCATTCGTACAACATTGCGATCCTTTAGCAATAAATAATTTTTTCTGGTTGCAGTGACGAACAAAAGAAGCAAATGAAGCGTACCAATCGTTTCTGATTTGTTTTCGAACTTCGCCGTTTACATTAAATATGTAAATATTTAAATATATAACTATAGTTAAATAATTATTTGTGAGTAAACAGCTTAATTTTATTCGTTAAATAGACCTAACAAATGGCACTCTTGATTTCCAAATTATCTAGATAAATTGGAAATCACTCGTGGCATTACTTATGATAAATTGGGTTTTTATTGACTTTGTGTAATACAATGCTAATAACCTAAGACATCAAATAGCGTCGTTAAATAAATTTCATATTTGAATCCATATGGAAGGTGGATTCTGAAATTTCTGTACTGTTAATTTGTTGTATGAATATGCATTTATATATTTTTCTGTTGACATACATCATCTAGGAAGCTTCTTAAGGACTTTCCTAATGGTAAATTGACCTGAATTGTTTGAGGTAACAGAATACCATCCGTATGTTGTTACCGAGCCTAAGGATCAGGTAACAAATAATACACTAAACGGTTTTTAGAGTGAGAGATTCCCGTGTGTGTGGTAATGTAACTGTGAACAAGGAATGTGAGGTATGCCAGGACGTCCTTGCAATGACCGGCCTTGTGCAAGGACGTGCTTCACCACACCTCTTTCTATTTGAATAAGTAATGCACTTCTCTCCTCAAACAGTATAAATACGTGCTCGCGAAAACACATTTCTTCACTCTATTAACTTCAACTATTCTTGATGGAATACGTTTTCTAATCACTTTTCTGTTTACTGATAAAAAGTATTCTTGTTTTACACCAATATATGATAATACATTTCTCTTTGTTTACAGACCTAGGTATATGGAATGATTGTAGTTTTATTTGCGGTGTTTTGTGTAGTCAAAGTATTCTACTTGAATATTTAATTATATACAGATTTGTAATATTGATTCTACTTTTATTTTATTGTAATTTTTTTTTTAAGTTTAAAAATAGGAGTATATTACTCGAACAATTGATTATAGGGTGCTCATTGTAATATTATTTTTATGGATTTTTAAAAGAGCTCTTCAGAGAAGAGCTCGCCCGAAAATCAATGAAGGAAGTATTCCTATGAGAACTTTCCAACGCGTTATTTCTAAATTATTTTTCCAGGATTTTCTATTTTATAGTTAATTTTTATTCGAAGGAAGGTTTGATAAATATTTGACATTTGTATCATACATTTAACTGATTTTTATAAATTTATCAATTCTTTACCCAATTGTATTTGCTTATTGGTCTTTTCTGTAAATGGTTGTTAGTTCTAGGTTAAGAGAGCAGATGGCGCCTGAGCATATTTTAATTTCTAGGTTATATTATTGATTATTATATATTATTATTATTATATATTATCATCAATCATATGTTAAATGCTAATTCTGCTTTATTTCTCGTAATTTAGGTGTGGATTTAAATCAAATTCTTGAATGAATTTTTCTATTTTCTTTAATAGGTAAATATGTAACGCCTAGTAATATCTACGATTAGACAAATGCAAATATTAGGGGGTTTTTATATGAAAGTTTAGAGGCCACCTAGATATCTCAAGCTGGT